>CAAAJI010000222.1:49675-61380 GCA_900642245.1 Fragilaria radians
TAGGAGAGAATGTCAGTGGCACCGGAGCAGTTGTCGAAACTAGCATGGGTGAAGGTGTCGAAGAGGCAGGTGTTGTCGTAGTGGTGGGAGATCTTTGTACGGGACACTCAGTGGCGTTGAACGTAAATGATGTTTGGCATTTGGAAGCAGTTAAATCATCATTGTATTGCAAGAGATAAGGACACTCGAGATCTGCTTGTTTTTCATCAAGGTAGTTGGTATCAAAAACAACTTTTGATTTATCATGCGTCGTAATGATTGAGGACAAAGACAATGGAGATACGATTGAGTTGATGAAACAATTATTTTCCATCGTAAGTGTCCCAGTGCCATAGTAATCAATAATACTGCGGTATAACTAACTTTCAAGGTAAGAGTTGATGAGGTAATGTAGAATGATCCAACAAATTGAATTGACGTACTGATTGATCGTTATCAAATCTGTAGATGTTATTGGAAAAGATGTTGTTTCGTAGATCAACATCTAGGGTACCAGGTATGAGGTATTCTGGGGATGAAACATCAAGACCGCTAAATGATAACAATGATAAACCTGCAGATGTTCCTGAAATTTGGGAGCCTTGATTACTCTGTAAAAAGAAAATTTTTAAGAAAGAATGAGAATTTGACGACTTCCGAATGTAGTAAAAAAATGATAGATTTTCTTACATCAAATGCACAGGAATCAAATGTAATCTTAACATCTAACTGTAATTCTCGTTCCACTACTGCTGTACCAACTTCAGAAAGTATACGCCTGGAAGTGAAGAAGTATTGTGTAATGTAGAACAATGGATCACCAACATTGTTGGAGAAAACACAATCCTTAAATGTTACATCTCCACTCTCAAGTCCAACTCTGACAGGATATACGTAATATTCGTCATTCAGGATGAAGTATTCAACCGTTACTCCTTGAATAGTAACATTTTCGACAAATGTCTCATTTGAGCCCATACTATAAGGATCAATCATAATGCCATTTAATCCATTTCCATCAATGATACATGCATTTTGTGACGAGCCATTGGATCCACATTTGACTAATGCATTCGATCGTACAAATAACGGATATTTTTCAAAGTAACCTTCCGAATCTACGGTGGCTGCATCAAATTTGGTATTTGGACAAAGGATGTAGGTTCGAGGGATAGTGATATCTTTCAAATCCAATTCAATGAGAGAAATTGTGGTAAGTTTAGCATAACATCTGACAGATTGACTATGACTATAGAATACATTCAAGAGTAGACCCAACAGGGTGAAAGGAAGACTAACGACAAAACGATTCATGAATTCCGATGGAACGAACGCGAATAAGATGAATCGATTTTTTGTGTTTGTTTTTGTGTTCTTTATAAGAATATGGCGTAGGAACAATAGGCAATCGATATCGGTATCAAAATATCGGGGTTAAGGGTTTGATAGCATGTATTTCCCTAGTAGACCGACCGAACAACCTAACCCCTAAGTATCTTGTGTTGTTATTTTACTGGAGAAACCGATGACTAACTAGTAGTAGTTTTTATGGTTCGATCCCAACCATTAGTAATTTTGGTACAAGTCATTCAAGGGTGCAAACAACCAACCACAAGGAGGGGTTATGAAAATGATGAATCCACAACAACAGCAACAACAACAAGATCAACCACAAGATCAACAACAATCGATGATCAAGGAAATGATTTTAGATATATTTTGGCAATATCCTGAATTACAAAATGATGAAGAACAAATTCGTAAAACTCCTTATGATGTCATGGGTTGGTATCATTATTTAGAGCATATCGATGAATGTTTATTTTCCAAGGACAATATAATCACAACAACAACGACGACGACCACAACGAAGTCTACTACAAGTTATATATCCTTTCGTATTTGGATTGGACAACGTGCGGTACAAGTATTACCCAATAGTTACAAATTATGGAAATCTCATTTAGATTTCTTACGACGAAAGCAACAACAACACTACTATCATTTTCATCATGATTCTCAAAGAAAACATCATCACCACTATCAATCAGAACAATCATCTTCCTATACACAAATTCAATGTATCATTCAAGTATATGAACAATGCTTACACGAAACAACTAGGATGCATAAAATGCCAAGAATATGGAAGGATTATTTAGAATGGTATCAATCCTATCCAGAAACAATGGAGAATATTACCCAATGGCGTCATTTAATTCATCGTGCCTTGCAATCCTTACCAGTTACTCAACATGGATCCTTATGGACAAGTATTATATTACCACTCTTGGAACGTCAACAACAAGATCAAGAACAACCTCTATATGATGCAACAACAACAACTACATCCAATTGTTATCTTCCAATCCTTCCATCCGAAACTGTCCTACGATTGTTACGTCGATATTGTACCTTGGATCCATCCTATCGTACACGGATGGCACAAATCTGTCTCCAATTGAATCGTCCCGCCGAAGCAGCAGAATTGTATTATCAAGTTTTGAATGATTGTGAATATTCCTATACGGTAACAACAACGACTACTACTGCAACGTCCAACGAAACTACCATCCTGACACGGTATGACTTGTGGATGGCATTTTCAGATGTTGTTTGTCGTTTTCCATTGGAATGTCAAAAGGCAAATATGGATGTTTCCTTTGAAACCTTGATTCGTGCTGTACTACAACAACAGCAAGAACCAAAATCATCCTCGTCACAAGAAAGTCATAATGAACGAATCCACAACAACAAAAACAACAAAGACACCAAAGTTGATGCTTCGGAACAAACAACATCCAAGGGAATACAATTTAATGTAGGAGAAATGGAGGGTATACTTTGGGCAAAATTGGCAACCTATTTCATACGATTAGGGAACTTTGATATGGCAAGAAGTGTCTACGAAGAAGGTATGGAAGCTGTTTCTCGAGTACGAGATTTCTCCATCCTATATGATGCCTATTCTCAATTAGAGGAGGGAATCTTGGAAGCCATGATGTCAAATCAATCTGATGAGGATGATGATGAGGATGAGGATGATACCATCACTACAAAGCTTCAGGATCCGACCCTTGACAGATATTCAAGAATCAAAACAAGAAATTCATGAGAATGCCAAAGATGAAGACGATGACGACGATGAAGAAGATTGGGACATTTTAGTTGGTCCCTCCCAACTATCTGTATCTGCATCATCCTTGGCCCCAGTCACAAATCGAAAAGTAGAATTGGAATGGGCCTTGGCCCGTGCGGAATACTTGACGGCACGACGTCCCTTGCTTCTGAATCGTGTATTACTTCGACAGAATCCTCATAATGTTTCAGAATGGTTGACACGTGCCAAATTATATACGCAACAGGGACACCTGACCAAGGCTATTGCGACATTACAAGAATCCTTTCATAGAGTACAATCCAATCAAGCTATTCAGGGATCACCTAGTCAACTTGTTTTGGAACTTGTACGACTCTACGAAGAAGTAATGGATGATGTCGACAAGGCTCGGACAGTACTTCGACAACTATGTCATGAACAATATTACGGAGATAAAAGGAATAATGACGACGACGACCACGACCATGATGATGATGATATCAAGAAGCAAAAGTCAAATACAGAACGATATTCATATCACTTTCATCGTGCCGATGATTTGGCCAAATGTCATGTGGGATGGATCGAATTGGAACTCCGACATGAACAATGGGATGAGGCATTATCTTTGGCTCGTCAGGCAGTAGCAGGAGGAAGAATTTCATCGTCCTTGTTACCTGCTAAAGTTGCTCAGGGACTTGTACGGTCACCTCAACTTTGGGACTTACTATTGGACTTGGAGGAATCGCTTGGGACTGTTGCGACTACTCGAGATTCGTATCATCGTGCGATGGAACTTCAAGTGGCTACTCCTCTCCATATACTTAACTTTTCTTCCTATCTCAAGGATCGAAAGTATTGGGAAGAATCCTTTGCAGCCTACGAACGGGGACTTGCCATGTTTCAATTCCCAGCGAGTAAGGTATTGTGGATGTCCTACCTACAAGACTTTTTGGATCGTTATCAGGGGACACAAATCGAACGAGTCCGCGATTTATTTGACCGATGTTTGGAAGGATGTCCTGCAGAAGATTGTTCCGAATTCTTCCTTCTGCAGGGAGACTTTGAAGAAACGTACGGTCTGACACGACGTGCTCTGGGAGTGTACCGCTCAATGTGTCAGAAGGTACCCCCCACCGAAACTCTCAAGGCATATCGATTGTTCATTGCCAAGACGACTAAATATTTAGGTATCACTGCGACACGTTCGGTCTACGAGGATGCTATCGCAGCTCTACAAGACGATGGTGATACAGCTCAAATTTGCCTTGACTTTGCTCAGATGGAATGTTCACTTTTGGAGATGGATCGTGCTCGTGCTGTATATTCGTATGGTGCCTCCATGGCAGATCCTCGTCAAGATCCTAAGTATTGGAAGGCATGGCATGACTTTGAGGTTGCACATGGCAATGAAATGACCTTTCGAGACATGTTACGCATCAAACGATCTGTCCAAGCATCCTTTGCCACGACGACTATTCATCATCCATACGCCGATGCAGGAGAAGGTCAAGTAGCTGCATCCTCAACAACTACAGCAACATCGACTATTCCTCTTTTGGATGACTTACCGATGGATCCTGAACAAGCCGTACGACAGTTAGCAGAACAAGAAGGAGTTGAATGGGAAGAAGATGTTTCATCTCAAACACTATTCCAACAATCCTTCATGACAGGGGCGACAGCAGCAAGTGCAACACCAGCAGCACCCAACTTTGTTCCTCCATCCCGTTCCAAAAGGACAAGAGCAGATATGTTACAAGATATGGAAGATCAGGTGGCAAAGCTACGTCACGTCGCCAAAACAAATGACAATAGCAACAGCCGTCATCAGAATGATAATGTTGACGATGAAGAAATTGACATTGATAATTTATCGGACAGTGATACAGAAAATACTCCTGAGGATACGGAAGAAAATAATGATGACAATAACAACGACGACTCTATGGTAACGAAAGTTAAATCGCAGACATCCAACTCTCAAGTTCAAGGCGTAATGACGAAAGAAGTTCCTGCTGCTGTCTTTGGAGGATTGATCCCTAGTGCTACGACGTCGTCCAAATCTTAAATACTTTGGGGTTGATATATATCATAAAGGAAAATAAATTTTATTGAATTTTCCATTCTACTATTTCTGCATGTTTTTGTTATCCGTAATCCAATGGGATTTGGAAATGCTAGGTAATTGTAGGTTTCACGAATGTAAGAAAGAAGTGATGAAAATTTGTCAAGAATAACAGAAACAAAAAGGACCTTTTGAATTACTCCTACGTATCAGTAAGAATAATAATTTCATGTAATGTCCACATCTAACGTGTTCTAAGGGCTAAGTCACAGATGGAATTGCGTTTTTTCTTTCTTTTCAACAAGACTCACAGGATGTCGTTGTAAATATTTAAGTTAGATGAGAAAAGCAAATGGAAGGGTTAGATTCGTAAAATCAATACAAGTGTTTCGATCTATAATCAAGTCAGTGTTTCCAACTATCCAGGTCTATCAATAATCCAATAACTAAGTCACAGATGGAATTGCGTTTTTTCTTTCTTTTCAACAAGACTCACAGGATGTCGTTGTAAATATTTAAGTTAGATGAGAAAAGCAAATGGAAGGGTTAGATTCGTAAAATCAATACAAGTGTTTCGATCTATAATCAAGTCAGTGTTTCCAACTATCCAGGTCTATCAATAATCCAATAATCCCATATCTCGGTAATGATAAAAACACTTTGGACTACCTTAATAAGGTAAATTAGTAACTTTTTTTCCCTTGATTTGAGAATGGCAGCTATTTGATCATTTTTGTTACGTCGAGGGTACTAATTGCTTGCTTGTTCCCATCAATGAATGCACAGAAACAGCTTAGAAGATAATGCTATAAAACTTAATCCAAATTATCTCTACGGAACTAAAATTATACGAAGTTGCTTTACTTTCAAGGGAAAAGCATAGATTTAAGTGTGTGTCATCAAGAGGGCCAGGAATTCATTCTGAGGATCTCGAGTGAGAGTATCATGACAATGCTGCTTTGATCTCATTTTGCTTCTATTGAATCAGTACTATTACTATTCAAAACCCACTTAAATTTGCCGTCCCGCAATGCTTGCTTAATCTTTTTAAGGGCACACTTTTTATCAATCACGATCCACCGACGGGAAGTACCTTCTTGATTATTCTGAGACCCTTCAGGCTTCAAAAATCGTCCCCCTTTTTCTTCAATCGCATAAATAATCGACTGTGAAATGCGGGCTTTTACATCACGGGACTTAGCTTTTAGATAGGCAGGTCTTTTGCCTTTCACTAGTGTTCGAAGGGATTTGTTTCCAACATGATTATTTGATTTACCTCCTCTACCCAAAATCACATCATTTTCCTTGATGTTATCATCTGTAATTTTTGATGATTCCTCTTTGGTAGTTTCAAATGGTACACCTGCTGCAATTCCGGTCGACAATGACGGTGCATTGTGGGCAGCATCACCATCAAATATTTTCAAATAAGCGTCTGCACTAGATATGGACTTGCCAGAGGAAGTATTTGTAACGGATAAGCCATAAGCGTTGGCAATTGATTCCAGAAGAGTGATTGAAGTGATATCGCTCACATTGGAACTGTTCGAATAAGTTCGTTTTTCATTATAAGGTCCTAGCAAAAACTTCTCAGTCTCAGAGGAGATCGACAATGAGCTGAATTGGAAAGACGTTGCCTCATCGATTCCGTCCGCATTGTTGGGAGGCCAGTCCAGAGGAGTTCTTTCAACATGGACATAGAGGAAAGAGGACTTTCCATCATGGGATAGCAAGGTTTCACCAATCAACATCGCAGAGTTTATGTTTCAATTCGTAGTGTGAATCAAAAAACACGTATGAAACTACACGAGGTTTTTATACTCGAGAAAGAGATCGATTACGAGCTCGAGCAGTACTACCGGGGAAAAATTGAGTTCAAACTGGTAACTAGTATCTGCTATACCTGGTAATGTAAATGGTACCTCCAATTTTTTGCACGACTGGTAACTGTTTTCAAAAGTTGACATGGTATTTGGTACCTGGGTAACTGAAATTGTAACTGCTAATAAAATTAGCTCCTTATCATGTTTCGTTGTTACCGAATCAGGGCCTATGGTATCGACACATATAGTATTCCACGGATCCTGATTAATATCTTGTTTAGATAATTATCCGTATTTTTTATGTGGATCTTTACATAATTGACATATATGACATTCTTCTATGAATTTTTTTATGTTGATTCTCATCCCTGGCCAGGCTAAGTGAGATCAAATGGACCTTTCCATCCTAATTATTCCAAAGTGATTTAGGTATAAATATTTATTATTCAGGAGCATTATGTTGTGACTCTCCACTTGTTTGGAGACATACTCTGGATGATGTTGTATGTGCTGCATCAGGCTTGTATCTTTTTGATGGTGTTTGGCTATGACTGCAGTAATTAGAGGATAGTCTGTAGTTAGTGTCTAATCTACTTAGAGCATCAGCTACAACATTCCGTGGTCCATTGATATATTCTAAGTCCTGACCAAATTCCTCAATTATCAATCACCTCCTTTGTATTTGTGGAGATTTAGACACCGTCAACCTATTAATTAGGTTCTTACGGTCAGTATGTCTTTTGTCCTATGTCCTAGTAACATAGTACAAAATTCATTTAGAGTTTCGACAAATGAGAGCATCTCTTGTTCTCCTACAGTATATTTACGCTGAGTCGCGGTTAATTTTTACTATAGAAAGCAATAGGCTTATTATTTGGCTCATAACTGAGCCCATTTGATAATCAGAAGCATCTGTATGTATTTTGAAGACTTTGTTGCGGTCTGGAAAAATTACCATAGTACCTTGACTAATTAATTGTTTAATATTGTTTAATGCTTTGTCTTGGACCTCTCCCCAATTAAATATTTGCTTCCCCTAGGGACTTTTGTCAATTCAGTTAGAGGGCTTAAAATGTGTGATCTTTGCTTCCTCGTATTGCAATAATAATTAATTGGCCCAGTGTGATCGCAGTTGCTTCAAGGTCTTAGATAAGTGAGCAAATACTTGACGTTATAATATGATATCCTAAGTATTTGAATGACGTTGTTGCAAACATACTTTTTTCAAAATTAATTTTTAAGTTTGCTATATGCAGTCTTTGATAGGCTGTGTAGGTGATCATTATAAGTATTTTTTGTTACGATCAAAATATTGTCTAAATGAGCTTGTACATAGTCAAGTCCATCCATTAATTGATTAATATTACTTTGAAAAATGTTGGGTGCATTTGTAATCCCCATGAGTTATCTTAAATAGGACTATTTTCCCCAAGAAAATACAATTGTACATAATTTTTGTGCTTCGGACGTAAGTGTTAAAGTGTAATAGCCCATATTTCGATCAATTGAAGTGGCATAAGTAAAGCTAATGAAAATGTCCTGAATTCTAGGAATTGGATAGGTAACTTATTGAAGTTTTGAGTTTAATACTCTAAAATCAGATACCACTCTGACAGTATAGGTAAAATAAACAATTGAGAGTGATACTGCAATACAACTTGAGGTTGTAAAACACTCCCAAATCACAAAGTCTTTTAATTTCTTTCTTAAGTCTTTGTTCGTGAAATTTCGGGACTGGAAATGGAGATAAATGAAATGGCATTCCTCTCAATTCTAATTGCGAATGTACTGGGTCTGTTTTCCAATTACCTAGAGAACCATCAAATAAGGGTTTGTTTTATTAACAAGGATTTCAACTCAGATTTTTGTTTGGAAGTTAAATGGCAAAGTAAATTAAGATAGGCGTCTAAATTTGCCTTTTCATATTTAGCATCTAAGATCTTCATCATCAAAGATGCAATTCCAAAAATATCTAAGTATTTATTGTTATTGCAATTAATGTTAACTAAATCAACTAAATTTGATTTTTCAGTTTGCATCGGAATTTCAATGCCATCCCATTGCAATGTTTTTGTCAAGAAAAGGATGTCTGTGCCCATTGCATGCTACAAATCTCCTCCAACTATCTTGTTGTATCAAGACAAGTTGTCGGTTTTGTTGACTCTAACTATCCATTTGATTTCCCTATTAGGAGCAAAATCAATGTATGAATAGGTGAATTTGAAGTCAACTTTTGTGACAAAACCCCCCAAATTCGTGTTCCAAACCTTTTTGTTTGGACTTTGATTATCTTCTAAGTAATTTTTAGAAAGAAAATTTGCTTTTAGTATAGTTTTAGTACAGCCTGAACTTCTCTTAATTACTACCGATAATTCTAATTTTGACGCTGTAGTCTCAGTTGAATTCCTGCATTTCAGGCATCTCATTTACGATGTTACTGGCATCCGAAAGATCAGACATTTCTGATTCAACCATGAAGTTCTCCTGTGATTTTTTAGTCTTTGAACTCAGTTGGATCTTTTGCTTGTTTTGTTGTCAAAGTTCTTTTTTTGCTTTCAACTTGAAATGACAGTCATCTTCAACATCCAAATCTTAAATACTTTGGGGGTGATATATATCATAAAGGAAAATAAATTTCGCTACTATGGCTGCACGTTTTTGTTATCCATATTTGGGAATGTAAGGATAGCATATGTTTTAGAAATGCTAGAAAGAATTTATGAAAATACAACATGTGAAATGTTCTATTTGCACAAATATTGGTGAGTAACTATTAATACCAAAATATTGTTCTAGAAAACATTTTAT
Source organism: Fragilaria radians (assembly GCA_900642245.1). Classification (NCBI taxonomy): domain Eukaryota; phylum Bacillariophyta; class Fragilariophyceae; order Fragilariales; family Fragilariaceae; genus Fragilaria; species Fragilaria radians. The sequence goes on from CAAAJI010000222.1 coordinate 59,454, forward strand.
TTTTCTTTGATTGCATTATTTGGTAATACAAGGAAAATAAGGAAAGTGTTGACAATGATTCAAAGTTGTAATATTCATAGTTGTAGCAATAGTTATGGATAGCATACCGTACAACATTCACAATGAATAGTTCCAATAGTACCATCTCCATTCTGTTGTTGTTGTTGAACATTACAATCTGCAGAGAGGAATCCAAATGCCCCTTTTGCATTACATATGGTGGATGGTATAGTACCCTCCAAACGATTACCATCCAATTTTAATATCTGTAAATTGTCAAGTAATCCAATTTCCGATGGTACTAGACCAGTTAATTGATTGCCTTGTAATTCCAATTTTTGTAACTTATAACAATTTCCCAATTCGGATGGGAGTGATCCAGAAAAATGATTGTTGTAAAGTTGTACATCCATTAAATTTTTCATCCTACCAAATTCAGTGGGGATAGATCCAGTGAATTGATTGTGTTGCAGATACAAGATTCCTAAATCTCCCAGCATACCCCACCGGGAAGGAATGGCACCCTTCAATTGATTGTTATCCACATACAACACTTCTGAATATATATGCATATTTTAGACAATTGTGACTAACATGAGACAAATGTGCTTTTGTTTTTTTCGTTTGTTTGTTACAAGAGAACATTGGATGTAGTCACTTACTCAAATCTCGTAACATTGACATGGAATCTGGCAATGTTCCACTAAACTGATTTTGATATAGTTGAACCTCCTGAAGCCGTGACATACGATCCCACTGATTTGGAATGGATCCATTCAATTGATTATCATCCACATACAAGACTTCTAGATGTGTCAAATCATGAATTTCAACGGGGATGGATCCTTCCAATTCATTCTTTCGTAGCCATAAATCTATTAGTTGTGACCAACCGTGAATATATGATGATATAGTACCAGTCAAATGATTGGAATCCAGATATATCAGCTTGAGATTGGTACATCTTCCAAGATTGGTGGGTATGAACCCGACAAGTAGATTTTCATTGAGACCCAAGGTACGGAGAGATGTTAATTCCCCCAATTCACTAGGAATTGTTCCAGTGAGTTGATTCATTCCCATAAAGAGATTACGAAGTTTTTTCGCAGCACCTAGCTCGGAAGGAATACTACCAGTGAATAAATTGTCCTCGAGATCAAGGTCACCTGTTATTGTTCGATAAACATTCATATCAGAGATCAAGTTGAGAAATGAAAAGAAGACGATATTCAAAATACTTACTCAATTCTTTCAGATAGGATATTGTCATGGGGATTGTCCCTTGAATATTGTTATAACTTATATCGAGAAAAAGTAAATTTTCAAATGCATTCATTTCGGATGGTAGGATACCATGAATATTATTATTTGTCAAGTTTAATCCTAGGATATTTGAATTTTCATTGTATTGTACTTCTTCGATTCCCAATTTGATCCGTGGTGTACAATAGACTCCATACCACATACAAATTCCCTTTTCGGACATCCAATAGTTGGTATTTGTCCAATCATTATTATTGTTGGATACTATATTGTCAAGTAGTATGTTGCTATTGCTTTCATCATCATCATCATTGTTCAATTGTTGATTGGATGATTCATGTGTCGAAAAGTATATTGTTGCTAATGCATACCGTTGTAGGAGAGCATCATCATCTATCCTCATATTGGCAGGATCATCCCTATCTAACCATTGGAGGGCAGAATTTTGTGCCGTCCCCAACATATCCAACGTCATGGGAGATGTTACATTGGAATCTAAAATTCGTTGTCGCAATGCATCATAACGTATCGTCATATGTTGTAGTGTACCACCACCACCAATAGTGGGTTCGTTGGGGTTTGTATTATTGGATGTTGATCCAGTATTATTTCGAGTAGTCTTTGTTTGATGACGTGCTCGATAGATCATGGCAACAATGGGGAA
>CAAAJI010000222.1:70867-83308 GCA_900642245.1 Fragilaria radians
CCGAGGAGTAGATTTTCATCCAATCCCAAGGCACGGAGAGACGTTAGTGCACCAATTTGAGTCGGAATGGATCCGGTCAATTGATTGCTACCCAAAAATAAATCACGAAGTGTTTTAATGACACCAAATTCAGAAGGGATGTTACCCGTAAATAGATTATCTTCTAAATAAATTTCACCTGTTTGCAAAAAATTAGATTGAGCCAATGAATCAAGTTGTTGGTATGTTTTGAATATATAGAATAACGACACTGACTTACCTAACGCTTTCATAGTTGCCAAGGATGTTGGTATTTTCCCCTGAAGATAATTGCTACCCAAATCGAGTGACATTAAATTTTCCAAGGCACTTAATTCCGATGGGACGACACCACGGAGATTGTTATACGTCAAATTTAATCGTAGGACATTGGAATTTTCATTGTAATGTACTTCCTGTACACCCTGTTTGATACGAGGTGCACAGGATACTCCAAACCACATACAAATTCCCTTTTCAGACATCCAATAATCCGTATAGGTCCAACCACCATGAATGTCATTATTGTCATTGTCATTATTGGCATTCGATGAATCCTTGTCTTGTTGTTGTTCGGCATCGACAATTTCAGCATAGATATAGGTGGAAAAATAAAAGGTTGCCAAGGCATAACGTTCCAAGAGAGCATCATCATCCTCTAACAAATTGGCAGGATCTTGATCCGTGATCCATCGAAGAGCATAGTTTTGTGCCGTCCCCGGCATATCCAAGGTTGTCATGGATGTAAATTGTGAATCCAGAATTGTTTGTCGTAAGGTATCATACCGAACTTGATCTTGAATTTGATTGGAGGAAGAGTCCACAGTAGGTGATGATGCGCCATTGGAACGTGTCTTGGAATGATTCCCTCCACGATAAACAATGGCAATAATGGCAAAGATGAACAATCCAAGTCCAATCCATGTAACGATGATTCGTCTTGGATTACGTCGAATGTTACACATTCGTACAAGACTATAAAGACAATCAGATAGTCTAGAACGATTTGAATTGGTATGGTAGAGATCATTACCATATTCATCGGAATCTTCTACTTGTGCATCAAATTGTCTCCGGGATAAAAACCGTTGAGGTGCCAAATTACGTTTTTTCTGTATATTCGGTGCCTTGATCGTATCTGATTCTTCCTGATTGTTGTTATTGGTAAAGTAGGATTGTGGTGTCCAAATTCCCAAGAGTGATCCAAAGAAAGTCCTCGAGGATTGAGAGGATGTCCCCACGGGACGATCAGCATATTGATCATAGGCAAAGGAACGTAATGGAGCAGTATTTGGATCATTGTTATTGCTATTGTTGTTACTATCGGCAACAATATTTTCTTCGTCTTCATCCCATAGAAAACGTCTTGCTGATTCAATAGCACCATCGGGTGCACGACTTAGAGAGGATCGTTCCGATTTGGAGGATATATTATCATCGTCAAATACATCAGTCGTAGTATTATGAAATCCAGATGCAGATGCTACAGCACCAGGTAAATAGACACGACCAGCCGCAGCTGCTTCCATCATATCCAATTGTTTTTGACGTGCCAATTTACGTTCATATTGTGTCTGTGTACGATCCAATGTAGAGGAGGATAGCCCTGATGGTACAATTGGACGTGATGATGATGTTGATGTCGTTGATGTCTGATTAGGAGACGAAGGTGACTTGTAGGATGAAGTCGACGACGATGGATGCATGGTAAAGGTGCTTGTTGTGTGTGTTCTCGATTGTTTTGTAAGAACCTAATACAATGACTTTCCAATATCGAGTACGTACAAAGGTTACACACAGATCTTCTTTCCAAAATGTCCATCCATCCCTCTTCGCTTGTACACAAAAACGACTATTACAACTACCGGTATACTATCAACCAAGGAATCTTTGGAATATATACATGCCAGGAATTTCACATCTTTTTTTTTTTTTCTTTTCAAACCAACGTATGTTTCTTTTTGGTTGTACCATCCTTTTGGGACTGTTTGTTTTTATTTGGGGAAAATAACGTATATACTTCTTGACAAGGAGGTAGAAAAGCAAGCATACACACACACACTGAGTCAATTTTTTTTCTGTGGATTTCAAAGGAGGATCAGAGAGTTCCCAAACGCTGATTCTTTTCTTAGCATGTACCCCCCCCCCCTCCCCCCTTGTGTGCTTTCCTACAATTATGTGTATCATTGACAAGTTGCAAAATTTAACAATTGTTACATTCCCATATGATAGAGTGAAGAAACTAATCAGAAAGGAAGCTTACATCACCCTTCTCTACAGACTGATTACTTCTGTCAAAGTCACATCACAATATCTACTTGAACGTAATTCAACAATTAACCACTGATATTTCACTTGAATCCATTTTCCAAAAAGACTTAGAATTCTAGTGAATGATGAAGAAATACCACAGCAATAGAAGCAAAGATAGTTGTCATATAGCACCTTCGATGTAACGCAAGTTCCAATCAAGACATTTATACTTTGATAATTCTTGGAGAGTTTGGAAGTTGCCATTGCCTTCCAGCACAATAAAGGATTAAGGACAATTGAATTTTCCTCTTTGTTAACTTGCGAAAAAAGTACACATTGATTTCTACCGTTAGGATGGTTCCTCCTCTCTCTCTCTCTCTGTAATTGATTAGTTCCTAAATTTAGTGTAAAGGGGTTGCTCTCCTAATGTTTTTTGGTTCATCACTATATTAACTTCAAGAATTGTTTCTTCTAATTGAACATTTATAGATATTTTATTCAGAGCTCTCTGTCCCCCCCCCCCCCGTTAACTACTTTACTTCCGTCAATTCTAAGGCCCAGCAGACATCGATTTCAGGCATCTCGAGACAGACCTCTTCTCCTGCCATTTTGCGTTTGTCCAAAAATGAGAGTTGTGGAATGTTTAACGCTAGGAAAGTTTGCATGGAATAATGAAACGTAATCTAGCATGCTATGTCCATCTAAACATTTATTGCCTTTTGTATTCGCACATTACTCAGAGTTTCCGTTCTTGCTAGGTTCATTAATACTTAATGCAGTGTATTTGTTGGAAATGGTAGAAGGAGTATGTCCTGCCCCTGTAAATATGGCACAAAATGAAATGATGGTGAACTGTCAATAGGAACAATCCATTTTGAAATTATTGTATTTTCTTTTTCTTTCACCATAGGGATAAGAGTAAATGCCTATTTTCTAAAAGATTTTTGAGAAATTTTTTGCGAGCAAGAATGTTAGATAATCAGAACTTCTCAACAATGAAATTGCTTTCATATACCTTTCAGTTGTATTGCGTGAATTGAAGTCTCCTTAACTGCCATTTCTCCTTATCTAACTATTGAATGCTAGCTTAATTCTACAATACTGCATTTGGTCCATCTTCACGCTTCTTTTCCCTCGCATTTAACTATCTGACTTTCAATTGAGCTTATATTCATCACAGCACACAATTTACACTCTAATTGATACTCAAAAATGCTAGGGATACAAATCTTAGTAATGTGCTTCTGTGCCAGAATCTTTTAGGGATGATTAACTTTTGGCTTTGCTCAGAGCTCAAAAATAAAGGTAGATTATTTCAAGTTTCAAGCGACAATATCAATCAAGAAGATAAGATTAACAAATAAAATGATGAAATGCCTTCAAAGCCTCCTCAATGTCTATTTGATACCAATGACCTTGAACCATAATTTACCTGTGAATAGAAGTGAAATGGCAAGGTTGGAACAATTTTTCAATGGATTGAAGGTTTCTTGCATGCTGGAATTTGGAGTTATCCCTTACGTTCAGTTGTATATATGTTTGTTCATGGTTATCCATTAGGGATATTTACATTTATCTTGTGAGAACAGTGGTGAGAACTTCATTGTTTTAGCAATAGTTTAAGCGAAGTATTTTAGTGATTACAACTTTAATTTGAACATCCTTTGAAGCTTCTTTTCTATCTTTGTAGTCGTTCTTTGTTTTTAGACAACATTTCAACAATGTTGATCTGCATAATACTCATCATGTGAATTATTGAATTGCAGCTTCTTAATTAAAGAATTGAGGGTGCTCAAGGTATTTTCATTGTCCTAAAAGTTCTAATTACAAATGAAACATAATGTTCATTCCTATTTTTGTTCACTTCTCCATGTAAATCAAATGTTTTGATCAGGTTTGTATGTCAGTCAAGGTCAGTCTCAAGAGTTAAGTACAATTACTGTTCACAAATTCACACAATTTGAAAACATGAATGAAAGTCTAAATGAGCACTTATTCAATTTTTACTGTCACAATATGAAGGAGATATTGATACAAAATAGCTAGACGTAAAGCATTTCAACATGCACCCACTCAAATTCAATCTGAATTATCTTGACTGCTTAACGAGGAAGCAGTTCTTGTTGAGTCTAATTCTTCTAAATGCATGTTGTTAAAAATATCGATGTGGCTTGAGTCAAGAGATTCAGACGACTGGGATTGATTTTGATTATTGGAGGTGACCACATTTTGGATGACATTATAGCAAGGCTCTGAAATGATGGACAAAGCCGAGCCCATCTTGTTTGTGCTTTGTGAATAACAAAAATCTGACTTTTGAAATTCAAGAAGATAATTCGGCACGTTCTTGATTGATTCAGATGATATCGGAATCTGCTCATTACAATGCATCATTGCATCCTCAGATTGAATTGGAATATTCAGCTTCTTGTCAATATGCGCTGTGGTAAAAGAAGATTGTTTCAGGTACTCCAGAGTTCCATGCTGGTAATTTTGGGAATTAAATTCCAAAGGTATTGACGAGGCCACCCACATAGCTGGATTACACTGATTATTCTTGGAATTCACCAATCGGGACTCTTGAGTATAAGGAGAATGCTTTCTAGATGATTCATAAAGATTTATCGTTCGTTCCGTACCGGAGGTTTCGATATGTTCTTGAGGACGAAAAGGAGCTATAGCATATTCGTCTTTTTCTGATGTGCTGGATGTCAGCGCATTCACATCGTCATGAATGCAACTAGTTAAGTCTAAATCGTGAAAATTCGTATGTTGACATTGATTTGCTGCTACCTTGAGATCTGCTTCATCATACTTCAAGCTCGGCTTTTGGACACAATCGAGGTAGACTTGATGTGTGCCACTTGATCTGAGTACAGGGTCTATTGGTTCTTCGCATTCAGCATAAGAATTCCGAAAAGGAGGATTGATATTTGTTTTGCCATTCTTGCCTAAGCTAGCTTTACCAATCCCATCATCGCTCTTGATGGATGCGTATTTTTGATTTTCCGAGATAACTGTATCGTAATCGTTATTCAAAGTTGCCTCTGAGAATATCGAATCCTCCACCTCAAAGGGAATCTGCGTATCATATTTCATGGTCAACATTTGAGCATCGTCACAACAAGGGGATTGCCTGCTTCTCGTTTGCATCGGCTTTTCATTGGCTTCCTTGTGTTCAAGGAGTGAGTCATCGGGTAAAAATGAAACTGTGTCCAAATTAAGCGTTTCTACCATGCTACCATTGGATTCAGATGTTTGTTCTTTCCCTTTAATAGTTTGTTGTCGCTTTTTCTGGTCATGTAAGAAAAACTTCTTCTTTGATAATGATTGAGTCTTTTCACTAGTTGCATCTCTTAAGGCATGACCAACCTGTTGTCAGGAAAATGACGATAATTAATACCCTATTCAAAGGTGGACATAGCATCCATAGGCCTTACCTTCTCTTTTGCAACTTTTCCCCCGACATCGTACCATTCGAGTTTGTTCTTCGATCTCTTGAGAAATCTAGCACCTGTTTCCAAAGTCTCATGAAGTACTACATTTACAATTTCGGATTTTCCCGATCTTCGCGACGCCTTTCTGTAAGGATCTCTATATTTGTCTATAATGTCCCGAAATCGTTTGTTTCCTTCATGGTTGAAAAAGGATTTCCCTCTTCCACAAAGAATATCTTTATCGGAAGGTGCTACAGCAAATTTACTTGGTTCAAAACTCCTCGACACATTTATCGTATCATCTTTTGTTGGTCCTGATTGATGTTCATTCTGTAGGCATGGTTGTGATTTCTCCTTGGAAATTAAATCTCTTGCGAGACCTTTCTGATCCTTTTTTCTTAATGCTCTTTGCTTTTGGTGGGCATCATCTGATGTATGCTGCATTATTTGGTACCTCCTCTTCCCGGTGATTGTTTTTGCTTTGCCTTCAGGTCCTTCTCAATTTTGTTGGTCCAATTTTTGACGAAATATTTTGTTACTATGACGCATGTAGCAGTGCTACAAAGCAATCTATGGTTGAAGAGATACTTACAGAGTTAAGTAGAATTTCTCACGCACCGGTTTCTTACTCGGAGACATAATGGTCACAATTCAATATTTATACCTAGCACATGAGTGCTTTTATCCCGGTTTAACTTATGTCTTGAGGAAAGAAATGAGACTACATCGGTATTGGGCATTCCGATTTCTAAAAGGTTAAACGCGACATCGTCCTATCATTGCAGTTCTGTTGCGAAAGGGATACAGATAGTTTTACACGCGACATGATTCTATCCTCCCCTACAGAGAGATTCATTAAACCTTCGTTCTGATCCGAGAATTTCTGAAGATAAATATACTACAAGTTTGAAAAGCGTAACCTCGACGGTTAAAAAGAATAACTTACCCTCGCCTTTTCTGTTCCTGAAGCTAAGAATGCAAGCCTTGGCAATTTTGTCAGTGTCATTGCAAGTGCAGCAGTGTTTGGCTTTCCTCTGCGCTCAAAAATTTAAGTAGATTTTTCCACGTTTCAGGAGCGAACATTCATCAACAAGAAAATGCTAATAAAAAAATAATGATATATCTTCAAAGCCAGTTGTACTATGACCTAAGGCAGAATCGAACAATGACATAGAAAGCCTGGAAAGGGTAATGGCATCATGGCATTACGCCTAGCATGGGAATAGTATATTTCCAATTTTGTTTTGATTGTACAAAGATGAATTCGTTGTTTCTACATGTTTTGATTGAAATTATAAAATAAATTCTATTCCAACACCTGATGAGGTGTGCATGTAATTCAAACGTTTGATCATCGTACGACTTCAGCTTTGCACGTCAGCCAAAGTTGATCTCAAGAGTTAAGTGTAATTACTGCTCACAGATTCTCACAATTTGAAAACAGGAATGAAAAACACATGACTCAAAAATGCAATTATTCAACTATTTCACTCACAATGCTAAGAAGAAATGAGAAAAATAGACATCGAGCATTCCAACATGGTCACTCAGAAGAGAGTTTCTTCACATCGCCATGGTAATAGTAAAATCTGCATCGTTAAAATTCATGTGATGAATTTGTTTTGAGAATATTGAAGTTGCCGCTACCTTGAGATCTACCTCATCATCTCTTAAATTTGGGGATTTGACACCATGAAGGTAGGGTTTATGTATGCCATTTGATCTGAGGATAGTCTTTATTGTTTTTTCGATTTTAGCATAGAAATCTAGTACGTGGGGACGAACCATTTTGTTGTCATTCACTTCGAAGAGCAACATCATTCGTATTGTCGTGCTTGCTTGATGTATACTTGTGATTTTCCGAGAAAGCTGAATAACAATCATTTTGGAAGGATGCCTCTGAGAATATCTTATCCTCTACCTCAATAAGAATCTGCTCATCATATTTCATAGTCACAGCAAGGGGATTTCTACTTCCTTGCGTTCAAAGAGAGAATAATGTGTAAAATTGAAACTCTTTCCAACTCAAGAGCTTCTGCTATCTTACCATCGCATTTGGAAATACTACATTTGAAATTGCGATGATAAACGCGACATAGCGCAATCGCTGAAGTCCTGTTGCGAAAAGGATAAAGATACCTGTATACGCGACATCATTCTATCTTAACCCTAAAGAGATTAAATTTCTCACCGTTCTCTATCCTCCGTACTCACAAATCTGATTTTCAAATACAAGTTGGAAAAGCATAGTTAAAAAGCATATCCACCACGTTTATGAATAACAATAATGTTTCCCCTTATTTACAGTAAAGCCACTGTGAAAATGCATGAACTCGGAACTCAATTATGAGTCAGACTGAATATTAAAAGACCACGAAGATGGGAATACAATTTTTTACGGAAATTTTTGATCATGATAAGACCACATCATGGCGAAAATTTTTATTTAGATTAAAATATTGATCCATAAACATCTGAGACGCGGAAGAGCTTCAGCTTAAAATCTTAGATTCATGACAAATATCGCTATTGCACATCTCAATCACCCGAGGTCAAACCAACAAAAAGGCATAACACGCGGAGACAAGGAACCTTTATAAAAAAAGCGTAGGAAAAGAGGATGAGCCGACAATAAGCCTTTACCGAGGAGCAGTTAGTCCCAGATTTACTCCCAGTGATAGTCACTTGAAAACCAAATATTTAATAAATCTTAACTATGCGTATGTTGCAGCTGAGATTGAGGTAGAAACATTAAGCTCTATTTTAAAGAAAATGTTAAAAAACGGTCTTGTGTTTTTCGTTAATAAGCGAAGTCATGGCTGATTAACTTATTGATTAAATTTTCTAGTTTTAGAAAGGTATATGATTTCGAATCAATTATGATGTCCAGAAAGTTCAAGAGAAGTCAAAATATTATTTGACTTCTTTTATCTAAATTGAAATATGTATCCCATGTTAAATGGCATAAGGCACATGTGATTTATTATCATCTAATTTAGAGATCTTTGTTTTGTATCGTCTAAAATTTGAAAACGAAACAATAACAGCCAATATAATTGTCAGTCGTTGTTATTTTAGATGTGCTATCAAATTTGACTTCTTCATCCCCACATTAATTTGCATGTACTGTAACAGTGGGCGTCTCCGAATATTGGTATACAATGACATCTCTTGAATTAATCTTTTTCTAGTTTAATTCAATGTGTTTTCTATAAACTTAAAGTATTATCTTCTAATATGTGATTATCGTACAGATTAACACAGTATAGCGGCAAGTTGATGCATGCTGAGTAATGAGGAACATCATTTTGCTGACAATCAATCATCAGTTTGTCTATGCTGGGATCGGTGACTGATTTGAAGAAGTGTTGCTTCATCCAAAAGCTGTAATAAGTTTTTTAATTTTGCAAAGATGGAAGACAATTTTCAATTACATATGACTCTATATCTAAACAAGTGTTTCTTGTTCACTTACAAGATATAGAGGTCAACACAATATCCATACTCAATTAGGCTAAATAACAAACAAGTGCTCCCAATGTTCCAATGGACAATGCTGAAGAAACGAAAGCGTTCACAAATTCTAATGAGCTAAACTAATAAGACACATTTACGATACACTGCATCGGTTAATGGATTAAGAATCTTACGTATTGCATCAAAGACTGCCAGAATGGTGTAGGAATGATCAAAGGTAAACAGTCAGGAAAGTACCAACGGACTAAATTGAAATCCAAAAGGATTTATGAGCAATCACCAAGAAGTAACCTTATGTATGAATTTTTATGAATTTTAATGGGCTGGCGTTTCTCTCAACTGTCTCACCAAAAATATGATTCATAACACGGAGTAGCTATCGATCTAAACTAGTCAAGCCTTCAGGAGTTTCCTTGACTCAGAATATCGAATTTCAAGTAGGTTTCAAGATGGATACCGTACATTGTGCAATTGCATCCCAAACAATCATGAATATCATAAAGAAGTTGAAGTCGGAAGTAACAGTCATTGAAAGTATTGTCTTCCATTCGCAAACTGCCACAAACTCTTTTTCAAAAATGTAAAGAGGTAGATGTTGCTGCTGTTATCATGTACATAACAAAATAGCATTCCAAACACTATATCTCGTCATATACGATTTGCAACTAGTGGAATTGTGATTATTTTGAAAAATCCTACCATGATAAAGGCAGTCAGATAGGTGCTAAGTATTTATATGGCTCGAGGATTTAGCGTTACACATTTTCTAATGGATGGACAGTTTGAGTCCTTACAGAGTGAAATAGCAACCCAGGGTGTTTTGTTAAATACAACTGCACGTGGGGAGAATGTCCCCAAGATCAAGAGACACACACCAGGACAAACAAAGAAAGAGCAAGCAAAAAAGGGTTGTATAAACCATGCCATTCAAGAAATCGCGGTCAAGGATGTTGATAGAACCGATCTACCATTTGTACATTCTGGCTAAATAGGTATCCCCACCTAAATGGAATATAATTGACAATGAGACCAAGAACCATTATAACAGGATGTAAAGTTGACTAAAGCAAACACAGTAAACTTGAGACTGGTGAGTATGTGAAGACGCATGAACAATATAACAATTCAATCAATGCAAGGATATGCAGATGGTTGTGAGCAAGGAATTCACCATGATAAGGAGGAGGCAAGCTCACCAGGAATAACATTATGAACATACATGACAATCACGATGCGGCTCAGTCAGACACCCACGAGTGTGTTGGATAATAAAAAACCTTGGATAGAACGAGAAATAAATTGTGAATGCGGATGACTGTAAGCGCGGATGACTATAAGCGCGGATGATCGGAATCACAGCGCAATTTACGGATTAGTTTAGTGCTTATTAAATTAGTTTCATCACAACGTTCCAACCTAGGGCACTCACCTATTCAATCATAGGTGTAAATGACAACATCTGTTATCTGATAGATACAGGGAAACTGTTATCACAATTGTGATTTCAATAACACAATTCCTAAAGAGATACCTGTGGTGTGCATGTGGTTTAAAAGTTTTGATTATTGTACGACTGATGGTTTGCATTTTCAAGAGTTTAGTGCAATTACTGCTCACAAATTCACCCAATTCGAAAACATGAATGAAATTGCATGTCTGGAAGGAGCAATCATTCATTGTTTTGCTCACAATGCGAAGGAGACATTGACACAAAAAAGGTTCAACATAAAGCATTCCAACACGGGATCACTCTAAATCAAGCCAAATTATCTTGACTGCTTGATGAGGAAGCAGTTCTCTGTGAGTCAGCAGTTCTCTGTGAGTCTAACTCTTCTAAATGCATGTTGTTAAAAATGTCAATGTGGCTTGAGTCAAGTGATCCAGACGACTGCGATCGATTGTGATTCTTAGAGGTGGATTCATCAAGCATGGCATGATGGCAAGGCTCTGAAATAATGGATGAATCTAAGCCAATGATATTTCTTTTTTCGGAATGGTTGAAATCTGATTTTTGGAATTTGCCGAGATTGTTTGGCACTTTCTTAATTAAATCAGATGAAATCGGTGTCTGCTCATTACAATTCATCGATGCATCCTCAGATTGAATTGGAATATTCAGCTCCTTGTGATTGTGCAATGTGTCAAAAGTATATTGTTTGAGGTATACCAAAGTTCTATGCTGGTAACTTTGGGAATCAACTTTATTGTAACTCGAATCGGCACATGATTCCAAAGGCATTGATGAGGCATTGCTCATAGTTGGATTACATTCATCATTCTTGAAATTCGCCATTTGGGGTTCTTGAGCGTAAAGTGATTTTTTAGTGGATGATTCAAAAAGACCCCTTGTTCGTTCCCTGTCCGATGTTTCGTAAGATTCCTGAGGAAAAATTGGAGAAATAGTATTTTCGTGATTTTCTGATGTGCTGGATGTCAGCACATTCACATCGTCATGATTGCAACTAGGAAAGTCTACATCATCAAAATTTGTCGTATGTTGAAATTGTTTTGAGAATTTTGAAGTTGCCGCTACTTTGAGATCTGCTTCATCATACTTCAGTTGCGGCTTTTGGACACCATTGCGGTAGCCCTGATGTATGTTACGTGATCTGAGTACAGGGTCTATTGGTTCTTTGCATTCAAATGTTTCCTTCTCAGACGTGTCTACTATGCTACCATCGGATTTAGATGTTTGTCCTGTTCCTTTAAGAGTTTGTTGTCGCTTTTTCTGTTCATGTAGAAAATTCCTTTTCTGTGATAATGATTGAGTCTTTTCACTAGTTGCATCTCGTAAGGCATGACCAACCTGTTGTCAGGAAAAATGACGAATAATTAATACTCTATTGAAAGGTGGATATAGCATCGATAGGCCTTACCTTCTCTTTTGCAACTTTTCCCCCGACATTGTACCATTCGAGTTTGTTCTTCGATCTCTTGAGAAATCTAGCACCTGTTTCCAAAGTCTCATGAAGTACTACATTTACAATTTCGGATCTTTTCGATCTTCGCGACGCCTCAATGTAGGGATCTCTGTATTTGTCTATAATGTCCCGAAATCGTTTGTTTCCTTCATGGTTGAAAAAGGATTTCCCTCTTCCACAAAGAATGTCTTTATCGGAAGGTGCTACAGCAAATTTACTTTCTTCAAAACTCCTCGACACACTGTCTTTTTTTTGTGCTGATTGATGTTCATTCTGTAGGCATGGTTGTGATTTCTCCTGGGAAACAAGACCTCTCTGATCCTTTTTCTTTGTTA
>CAAAJI010000223.1:0-12457 GCA_900642245.1 Fragilaria radians
TTTTTAACGGCACCCTTAAGATACGAAAAGGTATCTACGTACAGCGCGTGTCTATACGCAGATGCGTTCCGTACGTAATGGCACCGTTAGAGGAAGCGAATGACATAAAATGAGTCCTGTCAAGACTAGGACACAAGACTAATCTTGTTAAAGACAAACAGTTAGTTAAACTAACTAGTCACAAGACTCTTGGATAAACTTCAAGAGAAGCAACCTTTTCAATAAGAGAAGGTTAGCCTTTCAAGAGAAGGTTTAGTTCTAGGTTTAATATCCTTGTATTATAATTTTTATTTCTAATCTCTACATCTTTATCTTTTTATACTTACCTACACAACCAGGTCAAGTCAAATAACATTGCCTCGGGTGGAACGATGGAAAAATCTTGAGGTAGTATTCGTGTATCGCTTTATTAGTAACAAAATACCGGCTGTGTTTCACTGCACAGCACTGTATAATTTATTAACTAGTATCAAAGTATTTGTACCAGTATGAGACAAGATACTGGAAGTACTTCACTGCATTGCACTGCACAACTATTGCAGTGCCAATCAAAACACACAATTTCGAATTGCCATTTGCCCGCACTCCCCAAAGAAATAAACCATGGAACATTTCACAAATATTGACAATTCTTTCTACTGTAATTGCTCGTGATGGTGGAGCAAGTCTCGTAATTCATATCAAGGATTATGTGTCAAATGGTTATCCAGAGAAACCAAAGTTCACAATACAAATCTACAATGAATGCAGATTGGAAGACATTTCAATCGACAGATCGTCAATTGGAAGAAATTGCAACGGATATACGGATATACGAGAAAGTCAGCCATCAGCCATTGACATCACTCCAATGTGATCTTTCTACATTACAATTAAAGTATGATCGGGGATCCAAGTTTGAAACATGTCTTCAGTACTTGCTTGCAGGATTCCTTGCAATATCGTAAAGTACGGACTTTACGAGGAGATGGTAATTGTTATTATCGTGCCTTTTTATATAGTCTTTGTGAAGCATGTTGTACCAACATTACGACAACCACAACAACAACAGAGACTACCCCCGACAGAAAGGATGCTATACTTGAAATTTTACAAAATAGTATCAATCTTGTGGAAATGAAGTCCCTACCCGATATACAATGAGTTTCGATGGAATTGCTCTCAATTGATTCATCACATTGCATCCATTGCCTATTATCACTAGGCGGGAAAACTATTTACGTTCCAGATTATTTCATCATGAATGGAGAGCAAATATCCGATGACAGTGTAAAGCCGGAAGCTCATAATGTGGTAAGGATTACTGAAGGATTCAACATTCCTCACATGATTGAAACATTTGGTAAACTTGACATTCAAGTAAAGTTACTGACGCTACCGAAATGGAATGTTACATCATTGACATGTTCTGATTTTTCTAATTTTACCTCTTGGCAATGCATTTACACAATTATCAATCTTGAAAGCCTTTCAGCCTTCAGAGAAAATGATGAGATATATCAAGATTGTTCAATCACATGTGCACAGAAAGCTGGAGTCCGCTACCAATCATAATTGTATATGACTCCACCATAGAAACGGCGGAGACTGGAATTCACATTGTGAACGATGGAGCAGTATTCCTGATGGGATCTTCTGTGGAAATTGTTTTGAATCTCCGAGCTTTCTCAGAGATCTTCATTATCGGGATTCAATCAAGTCATCATGGACGTATTGATATAATTCTCAAAGTATACCTTTAGGAGATTTCTGGAAGGTTTTCTTCATTCCGATCGTTTATATTGTGACCGATAGTTTTGACCATGACCAGAACAAATCTTTGTATTTTGTTCCTCTCACGCTGAAAGGCTTAATCAATAACTTCAATAATAGAAAGAAAGCAATTATTGAATTCAAGTAGAATACGACGTTATAAAATCTCTTGATTTAGAGATTGCCTTCACTGCTACAATACACCTAGAAAAAAACAGAAAACTTAAAATCCATCAATTCACTACCTTATTCTAGGAAACTGTGGTTAGTATTTCTGGTAATATAAGAGTTGGATCAATTGTATTTGATTTAATTGTACCCATCTAAATCGTTTCAAGACTTACGTTTACGACAAGAACGTAAGTACTATATAACATGCCTAACGAGTTTCGGTCAAACAAAATATGGGCTTTTAGCTCTCAGATTACCATCCAAACTTTAAGTTTGAGATTGGTTGTCCACTAACTAGTTCCACAACTAATATCATCACAAATCCTATGATGGCAACACGTCCGTTGATTCGCTCTTGATTTTGGAGACGAGACTTTGCTCGAATGTCTTGTTCGGCTCCAAACTCCTTGGATACCCGATAATCCCACGCGTGGATCAAAATCCTGTTCGATACTACCACAATTGTTGGCTATACATGCTTCATTGACTGATTGAGAGGGTTCTTTCAGAGCTTGTACAACCATATCAGCCATATCCTCAATAAATGTGGCATCAGAGTATTCAATATTCAACGCTGGGCAATGAGTTCTCAATATTCAACATCAATTTCTTCTAGGATTCAATGTGTTCACTTAGAAAGCTAATTGGGACGACGACTAAGTTCTAGACACTGGAGTTCGGGTAGCACATTCGACAGAGCTTCAATGTAAAATGCACCTCATGCCAATATATCCCTTGACTTTCAAGCCGTAACGTTCTTGAGAATAGGCGACCCAACCCCAATCCTTCGAAATCAACAGAGCGACAAAGTGGGTGTCGTATAATGTCGGGGTAGGCAAATAAATTGGACTGGAATCTTTCAGTCATCAACATTTCATACATGCGGTAAAGTTGTACTTGCAATTTGTTCTAAAGAAATTACGAAATTTTGGCTTATTGCCCCTTAACAAGAAAGAGAGTAACAAAAAATACTATGTTGGTAGTGCTGACGTAGAATTCTAGATAAATCAACTTTGGTTGTAATTCTTTTGAACTTTACAACTCGAAATACCACCCGTAGCCCACTACCACTACAGCCTAAATAATTTTGTACTAAAAATGAAATTTAAAGGTTGAAAAAATGAGGTGAAGTCATGATGCAAGTTGATCCAAGTTATCCTTATGTACGACAAATCAGATCCCAACACCTCTTTATGTCACACCTAAAAAATTAAATTAAGATTTAGTCTTCAATGTTATTTGGCAAAACTTGTCTGCGTACCATAAACCAGCTTCAATTGTTAGTAGCATTTGCTATCAAACCATGTTGAACAAATTGCACCAAGACAAGAAAAAAGGATAGTAGGAGCGTTGAGATTGAAGCTTTGTCTTCAATTTTTTTGATAATAGCAAAGGTTTACAAATAGTTGTGGCAAGAGTGTATCGCATTTGAAAGAATGAGAGCAATAGTGAAACCTTTGAAGAGGCAAAAATTAGCAACACAAATCAACACAGAGAAAAGCTCACTAATGTTTAGAACCAGACCTTACTTTAATCAATTGTACTCCTTATAGGATTAGTACGGCAGTAAGGGATTCTTCTGAGTATAGGAAGGAAGACTTTAGAGAAGCGACAGGCGTTTTTGATGGACTGATAACACCATCTGATTCAGCGTTCTAATAATTAGAGACTGTGCCTACCAGTCTACACTCATTGGACAGCATATATCAGTTAAGAACGTTACTTGGAGATGACGTCAGATGTTTGAGAATATGAAGCAGGAGATGGGTGGAGTTCCAATTCTTTGTTTCAGAAAAGGGAACAATTTCCATCAGTCCAAGCAGGCGTTGTCAGAGGTAAGCTTGAAGGAATTTGGGAACCTAGGTAAGCTCATACAGAAAGGGAGTTATTTAGTGCCCGAGTATGAAGCCCCATCCTTAGCTGAGAACATTACGAGTGTAATGCTCAATGCACTAACACTAGAGCCACTGAAGGAACACCAAAAGGTTGTGGAAATGACGATACATTTTTTCTCAATTAAACTTTTGCTTCAATCTTCACCATCCTCCATATGTTAGTAGCCTTGCTGGTTTTCTACCAGCAAGACAGTTATGGTGCGCATGTCAACGATCATATAGTGATCTTGGGTTGGGAATTAGTTCCTCAAGTTGTGAGCCGCAAAGGATATCTCTATCGTTGTTTGGTACGTACGTTAAGATATTGTATTTTGTCAATTCTTACGATTCTCAAAAAGAATATGGATGTATCATCGACGTCCATCCTCATCAAGACTTTCCTATCAAACAAAATCCACAATACGAGATGCCAAACTGTAACAATCTGTACGTTCTCCTACTACTACTACTACTACTACTAGCTGCTACGTACACTTCAAATCCTCCTATCCCATCATCTACTCACATCAATGGTATTCGTAAAACAGTGAGTCAGCTTGTGAACAGTCAAACCATTTAGATACGATGTTGTAATAGATCATAGAAGCTCAGTACGCATAATATCAATAAAATGACAATACCGAATAGGAAAAGCACTATAGGCTTGCTATGTAATGTAGGCTCTAGTTTACATCATACTCAGTTGTGGATATCCTCTGTGATAAGGAACGAACTCTTTTTCAAGTCTAGAGTTATGATGATGTATCCTACTTCCATTTTCCTTTATTGTAGCCTTTTCAGCCTCAAGCATAAAAATAAATCAGGGTTGGATAAACCCTTCTCAACACCTATTTCATGCCGTAAACGATGATTATACCAAGAAGGAAATACAGGAAAATTGCAAGATTTGTGAACTAGTTGTGAATATTCTTTTAGGTCATCTTGTAGTGTGAATTCAATGAAAGCAGAGATTATTTCAGATAAATTATTCAATTATCCCTTGCCTGTGCTCATTTCTAGAATTTTGATGTTACTAATCGTAAGATTTCACTCCTCATAAGCCCCATAATTGACAATTACATTAAACAAGACTATGTATCTTGCTTCAAAAGCATGTAGTATGCCTTTTCATCTTGATTATGCATCATTTTTGTCTATCAATGTTCAAGACACTTTACCTTGAGTACAAAATAGTATATTACGCTAAGGACAATAACTGTAAAAGTGTGACTAATTTACAGTGTGATTAGCATTGCTGTCCTTGCAGGAATGATTAAAAGGGGAGATGTCCAGGGTTGAAGATGGAAAACTACCGTATTCATGTCACTGTCTGATTGACTAACAGGGGGGGGGGGGATAATATTGAATCTCATTTCCCTCACAAAACCGTTTAATGTCCCCTGCTTTGCCTTTAATTAAACCTATACAATTGATGCATTAGCCACGTTCGAAGACGACGGAAGTTCTTACGAAAAAAATCTTGAGTATTTTTTGCTAATATTATGAGCATTGACGCGTAAACTTTTATGTGAGGTGTACTTGTGTCATACTTGATACTTTCCTTATGGTAAAAATATTGTTATGAAAAAAAAGGGTCAATTTTGTTCAAGGACAGGGCATTCAATCATTGTATCACCCGTTTCCATTCTTAACATTCCTAACCAATGTATGTGATTGCCAGCATCAAGTGTTCAATGGCTCCTTGGAACTCCCAAATGCACTCGCGAGACTTAATCTAACAGTTGGTCTTCCCGATTTTCAAAATGATACCTCTCAAGATGCATTCTTCTGATTGGTCGATGGAAAGATTCATGTTCATGATCCCGGTCTCTTAGTTACCGTGATGTCGATATGAAAATTATGAAGTCGGAGTTCGCTGGACTGGCATACTCTTATATCCGGTGAAGTTTGGAGTAGGAGTATTGAACGCATCAGTAAAGGAGTTTCATATCCTACCGGTTGTAAAGTTAAATTGCTGCGCGTGAGCAACAAAGTGGGCTAAAGTGCAAAAATCCAGGGATAAAAATGAAAATTATGATTTAATATCTATCATAAATGTAGACTTTGAAGCCTTGTACTAATTGTGTAGAATATGAACTTGCCATGCAATTTCATGTAAAAGTGGTCTTGGATCCTTGTTACCCTTTGAAGCTTCTTGAGCACAGGTCTAACTAATTTAGTGTTTGTAACAAAACAAGAATTTGAAGTTACCCGTTGTATCATGAGATACATTGACAATTGCGGGAATTTTGTGAGCAACTTCTCCTTTGACTTTAACTCAAAGTTTAGTGTCATTAGCTTGTGACCGAAACTTGAAGTTTTGTGCATATGTTCTGTAAACCTTCGCGTTTGTTGATTTCTTGAATCTCTCCCCAGTTTTACCTTTTATTTTTATTTCCACACTAGTAGTTGGTGCTTGCTTTGCTCCGCAGAGTAGTTGGTGCTTGCTTTGCTCCGCAGAGTTAACAATTTTACAAAAGAGAATGTATCTTTGAATTTTTACATTTCCAGCAATAATTATGACAAAGATTTTTATTGTTATTTGTGAACCTAGAATTTATCTAAAGTTTCATTCAACATCACAGAAACTAAAGTAAATTATACCATTGATTGAGCATTGGCATTAGGAAGGTGACAAGGTTGTAATTTCATTTTTCCTTATTAAAACTATGATTTAAAGATATATTTTAGCTTTTGCTTGCGCTTTTGTTGTAGAAGTTATTTGTGCTGCTGTTATTGTGACGTCAAAGATTGTCGGTGAAAAAATCAAAATAAAGCTTTTGGTGCAAAGTCAATATTGTTGTTTTAATAATGTTAAATGATGTATTCTTTACTTCTTTGACAGTTTAAAAGTGAGACAAATGAAGGATTAATACAATGAGAATTATCCCAAAAATGCAACAATATAATTGTTCCATATGATTGATGCCTTTCAACCAGTTATGATTAGACTTAAGATTAAGAAGCACAATAGATCGTTTTCCTTAATTTAAAGGAATAGTGTTATTTATTTTTTCATTGTTTTGAAGGAATTTCATTTAGTTGCAGGTTAATATTGCAGTTAGATCTCTCCACATTTCAATAGCATTTGAATGACAATTGCGTTAAATATTCTACAGTTTACAACTGAAAGTCTCGACAGCATTCTAGTTAGTAATTGGTTGAAAGATGAAAGCACCGTTCCAATTAGCTATATCCCTATTGATTTTAGTTGCTCGCTCTTGCTCTTTAAACTCGTAAACTCTGTACACGTACTCGATCACTTTCTAGAGTATTACTGTACTAACAAAACGCACAAGGGTTAAGAGGTAGCACCGATGTGAAACTTTTTTAGTAGTCGGATGGGCAGAAGTAGTTCAGCCCAATGATACGACGAAGCTTGATAACGCATGGGCATTCCTAAATCCATTCACAATGTCCGTTTGGTTCTTACTATGTAGATTTGTGGGACTCACTGGACTGTTGTGTTGGTGTTTGGAACTTCTAAATCCAGACTCGTAAAAAGGATACGCCCATCACATGTATGTATCATGCGGCAATGGTTTATCCCAAGGCACACGCATCACGTTTCTTGTACTTCAGTTGGACATCCTGGGTTGTTTTTGATGCTGTTGCTGAAGCCCTACTTCAAGATTCTGCTGTTTGTGTCAAAGGGGGAGCATCTGTCGAGTCCTATCTGAAAAAGTCATACCCGACGCTGAGATTAGTTCCCCAACCAGTCACAGAAGACATCTTCACATGCTCTTCGTGATCGTTGTAGACATTTAAAATTCAATCCAAGCAGAGGTCAAGTAATGACGATGAAATATAAAAAAAGACGATTGAATGTTGTGCAGTTCGCCGAACGACTTACAAGAGGTGACCTCCAGAGGAAATTTCCAGCTGAATCCAAAAATGCAACTGCAGAAGCTTGTCACAGATTGACAAAGAGTAAGAATGCCAAAGACACATGTGACTATAAAAGCATAGGTGAAGTCAATTCAGTTAAATATCCTGATGTCTTAGACCTGTATGGGGGTGAGACTATCTGTGCAGTATCGACGTTTGAATTATGCACCTTAATACAATCTTTACCAAGAGAATTGTAACCTGGAGCATTCGCGATTCACCACAAACTTAAACCGGAGTAAATGAGTGCAAAGATAGATCAAAATAGTTCATTGGAAAAATGTTTTAATACATTTGTCTTTCTCGCTCCTGTGATGCAAATAAATCATCACATATTTTCTTGAATCACTCACTTCACTGAGAGTTGGTGTACCTCCTGAAATCAGCAACACTGATTCTTATTGCTCATGGATATTTGTCACTCTGCTTTAAGTTTAAATGAATAGGCACTATGCATTGTTAACTATGCCATCGCAATAACCACCTGAGCTGACATTGTTTGCAATTAAATGGGATAAGATTTGAACATGTGGTTTGAAGTATAAGTACTTTTCCCCCGATGCCATTGTCACTATGCACTTGAACGAATTGAGGGTCACTCTCATGGACTAGAGATTCAGTACCTGGATAATGAGTTAAGCAATGTTTTTCTTTCTGATTTAATTTCTTGAATATCCCAGCTTTGCAATGTCTTACTCAAAGTTTTCATTCCATTGTCATGCTGCTTGAAACAAGCCATAAATATACGTATTCAGCTTCAATTCCTTTCTATTTGTCTTGCCTTCTCTTTTATCTTCTTACAGTCTTTATTACACCCTCATGTAGATCTCTTTTTTGATAGATCGCCATTCAAAAGGTAGTCTCAAAGTCAGTGGACTATGCACTCAGTTTGAGTGATCCTAAAAGCTGTATCTCTCACCACTGGGGCAAACATGTCCAAAATATCAATCCCATCCAATTGAGAGTATCCTAAGAAAATTAAATAAGCTCTGGAGTTTCCATCTGTGTTTTCTTTGAAAACTCATTTGCTTTGAATTAACTGTCATCCCTTTGGTGCATCTTTTTTTAAACATCCCAAACTGAGCACTTTTCCATGCTTCTTAGCTTCTTTTTTATGGCTTCTCTTCCAACCATTCCATTTTCCCTGCTCTAGAGCTTCCATCTGGTTTTTCTTTGAAGACTCATGTGCTTCAAATTAACTGTCTCCCCTTTAGTGCTTTTCTTTAAAACATCCCAAACTGAGCATCTTTTGATGCTTCTTGGTTCCTTTTTCATGGCTTCTCTCCAACCATTCTGTTTTCACTTATATTTATTGAAAGATGCCTCCTCAAAAGATATGGGCTCCACTACTTGTCCTTATGTTATCATGAGGGCATCTGTTTCAGCCTCTTCTGAATCCATGTCAATTAGAGTGTTGCTTCTTGTTACTATAGAAGATTCTGTCAAATCTGTTTCTTCTCTTTTTTTAGTTTTCCTCATGAGCCAAGATTTGCAATTTTACTTTGAACAATTTGCAAGATATTGCAAGTACAACCTTTATGCTTTGTTGCATTTTGGACAACTAGTACAGCTATGTTGTAGGTAGATAATATACAAGGTGTCAAAACTATATTATTGAAGAATGAAAGGTTGCAAATGCAACCCAATCCATCATTGTAGGACTTGGAAAAAGGGAGGCTCACACTAACTGTGCTTGTGACTAGATAATATGGCTAGATCTTGAAGCTGGGAATGACAGACAAGTTTGATAAGATGTTTTGGTGGCAGAGCAGTTCATAGTTGCTCAGCTGTTGTTGTTGATATCATTGTGGAGCGGGATTATTCAGAAGAAAGGATGTGGAAAAATGTCATGCGACTGTTTCGGTCATTATTGTAAACGCGTTGGAGAATAACAACACAAGTAGCACTCCTGTTTCCTTGGCGCCGCAGCAGGGCTTGCAGAGAGGAGGTGCTTTGTTCATCATTAGTTCCTCAAGTTGTGAGCCATACAACAGGACATTTCCCACAATGCTTCTCTATGTATTCTGTCTCTTTCCCAATAACAAATCTGCTGAAATCTTTCAACTCTGCTCCAAATGAAAAGATTGATTTCAACATGGATAATTTGGTGCTTTTACCAAATTGCCTTTGACGTAAAAAAAACACGGACTTTAGCAGATTTCTCCAACCATTCTTTGATAAACATTGTTTTGTCGATAAATTTTGGTTCCAATCCCCGCAAAAACTTGCATCAACATATACCTCTAAATCTTTTCCCATGATTGGGCGATATATCCTTCCTTTGTCAAGGGTGAATTTGAGGTATCTTCCAATCCATCGCACTGCTTCACCATGCTCACTTTTTGGGTTTGAAACAAATCGTGCACATTGATGCACTGCGTAAAGCAATATCACTCTGCGTGGCTTTTTCTAAATAGTTTAACTTTCCTATCATTGAAAGATAGTCAAAAGAATTGTCAAAATTTTGAGAATTTGAATGTCTCATAATCAATTTCGATGAAGAAGGTCATTGAGGATTTGGTCAATAAGGTGTGGTTGGGACATGTGAATTGTACCATCACTTTTTCGCTCAATACTCACACCAAGAAAATCAGCTAGGTCACCTTCAACAGTGATTTCCAGTTTTGCTTTTTCCTTCAGCTCCTTGATGATAGTATCAATCTCAATTTTATTTGGTCTTGCCAACAGACTGTCATCTGTATAGAGAACATATATTGTTGTTCCTCTATAAAAGACACATTCATCAACTTTAGATTGAACAAATTTGAGTATGTTGACCAATTTACAAGCCAAGTATTTATCCCATACTTGCCCAGCTTGTTTCTGCCCATAAATGTTTCCATGTATCTGTAGGACATATTCCTTTGGGTCTGAACCATCATCCAATGTCATTCAGTTATGCACAGCAGTTAGTGTTAATAACATACGTACCAAATTCCATGAAATAACTGGTGAGTAGATTTCATTATAATGAATTCCTTTCCTCATTCTTGATCAATCTATGTTTAGTCTGGCCTTGTTCTTTTTAATAGTACCTGTTTTGATGTCGCGCTTTTGTCTCATTTGCCAAACAGCTGGAAGTATGATATGCCCCTCAGGTACATCAGATTTGTGGATGATAGTGAAGTTGCCATTGTTGTATTGGTCCTCTACTTCTTTCATCATGCTCTCCAGAATCAATAACTCTGTTGTGTTTCCGACACCTGCCTGCTTGCCACTTAATGTCAACTCATTTAGTTTCCTTTGGTTGTTGAATCTCGATTTTTCATCAACATTAGGCTTTGTGCAATATGTGGACTGCAAAGAATAAAAGGAAACATATTAGTGAGGTTTGAACCCACTAACCTCAGAATAGTTTAACTTAATGATTACTTAAGGAAGCTGAAATATGTTTACTTAAACAGTTGGGTTAGACAATAAGGTCCAACATCAAATATTCAACGCACTAACTAAGCCTATAGGTTATTTAATTAGACTAATGCTGTGGTTAAAACGGCCTATCGAAAATAGGGCGTATTTAGAATTGCCAAAGTGCTCCAGATTCACTGGAAATTTCAGTGATCAAGATTGAATCAGTTGAGATCTAGAACTAAAAAGTATCATAATTAATCAAATTACACTTCTATCACCTATACCACATTAGGATACTTCTACAGGCCTAATCGGTGGCATAGTGCATTATAAATTTATAGCATCTACGTGCTACTGAAGAAGACAAAGATTACACAGTTTAAAGAGCTCTTTTGGAAGATCAAGATCCAACAGAGAAAGGAAATGTTAAGTATGCATACCAAGATCCCAAGAGTCAAGAAGTCGGGCCATTTGCTCCCTGTTCTCCCCATGATTCCGCAGAAGACAGCCAAGATGGAAGAAGAAAAGGGGAAGTTAATTGCATTTGACTTGAAGACCAGGGTTGGGCAGCCTTCTGACGCCACCAAGTACAAGAAATACGTCAGGAAAATCAAAGAAGGCAACCCCCAAGAATGGATAGACATGCTCAGAGACTTGGAAGAGATCTGGACCCAGAATTCCATGACTGGCGGCACGGACAGGGCCTCTACAGTGAGAGCTTTGGTGCGTGGAGAGAGCGCAGTTGCCTTTGAAACAGCCCTCCAAGATGTCAGGACAGCAGACAACGGTCAGATAAGTCCAATCAGTGTAGAACAAGTCAACCTATCCTTGAATGCAGTCACAGAGACAGTTTCTCCGCACCGAGCATTGGAAACTCAGCGACTTTGGATGAACAGGAAGAT
The DNA here is from genome assembly GCA_900642245.1 of Fragilaria radians. Taxonomy (NCBI): domain Eukaryota; phylum Bacillariophyta; class Fragilariophyceae; order Fragilariales; family Fragilariaceae; genus Fragilaria; species Fragilaria radians. Next base: position 11,939 of record CAAAJI010000223.1, read on the forward strand.
GTTTAAACTGGAAGAGTTGACCACAAGACAGATGGCTGCTTCTATCAACCATTTGAACAATGCCTTACCTTTCTTTCCCACTGCAACAGAAGCCTCCAAGTTTTCAGAAATTGAGCTTATTGGGCTTTTGGAATGGTCCCTTCCAGCTACTTGGAGGGCCAAGTTTGACCTGGATAGCTACATTCCCACTCTCCACTCAAGGGTCAAGTTGATTGAAGCCTGTAAAGCGATTGAACGGGGCGAAATTGCGGTAGAAAGACCATCCAGGGAGGAGAACCGCAGAGTCACAGAAATATGAAAAGGTCTGCTGGTAAGAACAGCACAGAACCACAGAAAAGCAGAAACGTGATAGTAAACACTACTGCAGTGAACATGGGTATAACCCTACACACTCTACAACAGACTGCTACTCACTAAAATATCGGGCAAAAGCCACGAATCACACCCCAAAGGCCAACAAATGCAGTTTTTCCAACCAGATGACTTCCACCCTCTATCTTATGAACACTTGGAACTGGC
>CAAAJI010000223.1:64734-79635 GCA_900642245.1 Fragilaria radians
CGGTGATAGCACACAATGTGGGGCTTGAGGTGTGTAGATAGTACAAGGGATAATGAACGTATGGCTCATTCCTTGGTCTTCCTCAATTGTCCAATTGACTGTTCCAATGTGAGTGCATGGTATATTGCCACCCACACCTGTGATGTTCAGAGAAGTAGGATCTGATGATGTTAGGTAGTCACCAAGGGAATTGGTGATGCACTTGGATACACCGTTATCAATCTTGATTTGGAATGAGTCTGAGTCAAATGGCTGTAGGTTGGATGGCTTGTGATCCCTCTTGAATGAAGTAAATGCTTGGCAGAAATGCAATGGCTTGAGAAGCATTGCAAGATGGCAACAGCAATAATCCTGCTTTGGGCATCCAAAGTGACCTCGAATAAAGTAGAAACGAGGACTGATGTTGTCTCTTCGTACTGAAGATTTGAGTTGATGAGATGGTGAAGGAGTGAATGACATCTTGGATATCATTGTATAAATGTAGTTGGCTGTAGTGGTCATCATATGGGATAGGTAGACAAGGATTGTTTGTAGAGTCCAGGTGAAAAGATATTGTAGGCCAGTGTAGATGGGGCCCTGGCGTCACTCCTGGTTATCCTCATAAGCATTGATGATGCTGGACATTCCAGTGCCAGTTGAAGTGTTGTTAACTCTGGTTGCTTTGTTCTGAAACGCAGTTAATGGCTTGGCTTTGCACTGTGATGGCTCATGGGCAACCCACATACCCCTCTTCTTAGTGTCTCTGTGTTGGTGGTTGACACACCAGTGGAAGGTCTTGTCCTTCAGGGTCTTAGTTTTGCCTTCACCTGATTTTGGAGGAGCCCATTTCCAAGCATGTTCAGCTGCATACGGGTCATACCTTGCATTGCTTTTGTTGCTGTTCTTCAGAGCTGATCTGGAGGGTGATGGTTTGGTTGCAGAATTGGAAGGGTTTTGGCTCCAAGCCATTATTTGGCTTGAAGTTCTTGATCTGAGCTGTGAGCGCAAGTATTTGTTGCTCTTCATTAGTGGGCTTTCCCCAGGCACTGATGTTGGTCCTGTCAGTCCAGAAGTGTTCTGCAAACCTCATGATCTGCTCCATGGAAACCTCACACAAAATATCGATTCAACCAAGTTCAGTGGCCCAGCGTAACACGCCAACCAATTCCGGACAATATGTTGTATCATCTTGATTCAACACTGGACTATCATCATCCTCTGGACGGTAACCTACATGCAAAGGAGACTTGTGGGCGTATACTTTTCATGGTGTTCAGTCGCATGATGACTGATTGATTATCACAGTTAACTGTATATTTACTATCCAGGGCAAATTCCCTGGCTTCTACTAGGTTGGCCAATACTCCTGATAGTTCTGCTCCAAAGCTTGTGATGTTATGGCCTCTAACTTTTCCTGATTGTGATTTCAATTGATGACCATTGACAGTGGCTATTGTAAATGCCCACGTTGCCTTGCCATTGATAACTGACGCATCTGATACTATTGGAAGGTGATCATTTTGTGTTTGGAGAGGACGGTACTGAGTGAAGGTAGGTGTCCTACGAAATGGTGTGTGGATGTCTCCAGTGGCCGATATGAAGCATGGAATTGCATTATTGGGGATCGCAACTGTTGTTGATGTAGAAACGTTTCGGTTGATGGCTTCTTGTTGAATAAGATGAGTTGGTGTGTGTTCTGTGTGTTGAATATAAACTACATCTTGTGTACGGTACAATTTGAATTTGGTTCTGATCTCTCTTGCATCAACTGTCCACTCTTCCAACTGAGGAGTTAGTCAACGTTGATTTGGACGGGTGAAGGATTGTAGTACTCTTTTCCATGCTGTCCAAGATGATGGAGACGGTAGTTGTTAAATGCTTCTTGCTTGATTACTAGCCGATAGTTTTTGGGCTTTTTGTCTAGCCCATGCTTCAGCTATGATGTAGGAGCCTTGTTCATCAGGTATGTCAACAAGTGATATCACATCTAGATTGCAATGACCGGTAGTGTAGTGAGCCGTTACACTACGGTTGCTACTAAATTAGTCGACTCGTAGAAGTCAATTGATATCCAAGACTTAGTTAGTCGTATTAATTAGTAGCTCATAATTTTCACCTTTTTGTAACTTACCTTCGTTATCGCTTGTACCTAGCGCATAGTGAATTCACTTACCCTTTCGGTGCAAGTTAGAATAGCTTAAAATAAATCACCTTAAACAAACAAATGTTTTCTAAAGCGATTCCACGCAAACCGACCGGTTTTGAGGTTTGCAAGACCGAAAATCTGCGTTGGAAGGCGCCAATTCCGCTTTATCCGGAGCCTAACTCAGGCACCAAAGAGACCGAAATGGTCAAGGTAAAACTCCGTAGGGATCCTACGGTAGTCACGTCTGCCACGTATGAAAAATCGTACACGCCGTGGGCAGGACACAAGCTCCCCTAAGAAATGTTAACGAGCGAGTACCAGCCGTCTCGTATTTACTTCGCGGAACACCCCTAAGTAATTGGCAAAACGTGTTAGAACAGCTCCCAGATGGCCACGTATGGAACAAAGACACATTTCAGCAGGCCTTACGCAATTTTGCGCTTAATTATTGTAGTTCAACTGCAAGGCAGGAACAAAAACGTTTTATGAAATGTCATTTAGGACTACCAAGCGGTCATATGACTACAACCCTCCTAAGTAGAATTCAACAATTTAATCGTTATTTACAATATTTGCCAGGAAAGGGCAATAAGTTTGACGCCGACGACATTAGGGAAATGGTCTATAATAGCCTCCCTAATTACCTACATACAATAATTGCAACAACCAATAATAAGTGGGATGACAAAAACAAATCCGATGCGGAAATTTGTGCCTACTTTGATCGCCTACTTGTGATCAGTGCTCTTGCGAGGGACGACAAAAAGGCTCATAAGCCCCCTCCTAACAAAAAAATTAATTATACTGGTAAGAAACATTCATTTAGGAAAAATATTCCTAAGCACGAATCGTCATCACAAGGAAAAGCGAAAAAATCACAATGCAATTTTGTCATGTTGAAGATGACTGTTGTTTCAAGTTGAAGGCAAAAAAAGAACTTCAACTAAAGAACACAAAAAATTCCCAACAGACTTCCAAGAATAAAAACTCACAAGAGAATTTTGTGATCGATCAGGAAATGTCCGATCTATTGGATGCCAGTCACGACATCAATGAGATGCCTGAATTACAGGAACTCTTAAAAAACATGGAGACTGACGAGGTACGTAACCACTATGTCATCCTAAATAAAATCGAAACACGATCTAACACTACGCAAACTACAGCTTTAAAATTAGAATTAGCAGTAGTAATTAAGAGTAGTAGTTTCGATGACTTAGTCCTTAAAAATGTCTTAATAGACACAGGTTGTTCGACAACAATAGTAAAAGCAAATCGTCTTCCTAAAAATTACTTAGAAGTTTCGTCACAAAATTCGACATCGAACTCACCTTTCCATTCATCGACTTTGCGCCCAGCAAAGAAATCAAATGGTTAGTTGCGGTTGACAAAACCGACAACTCATCTTGGTACGACATGATTGTTGGACGAGATCTACAACATGCGATGGGAATGGACATCCTTTTCTCAACAAAAACATTGTGATGGGATGGCATCAAAATACCGATGCGAACTGCAAATTTAAACTTACTTCCAAGGTGGAAGCGATACAGCGACTTAAGCCTCCTAAGACCTTGAAGCAACTGTGCTCACTCTTAGGGCTAATTAATTATTATCGCAATATGTGGAAGCAAAGATCACACATATTAAGCCCCCTAACTGAATTAACAAAAGTCCCAAGGGGAAGTAAATCATTTAATTGGGGAGAGGCCCAAGACAAAGCTTTAAACGATATTAAAAATTTAATTAGTAAAAATACTATGCTAATATTTCCAGACTTCAACAAAGTCTTTGAAGTACATACAGATGCTTCTGATTATCAATTGGGCTTGGTCATAAGCCAAGACAAAAAGCCAATTGCCTTCTATAGTAAAAAATTAACCGCGACTCAGCGTAATTATACTGTAGGAGAAAGAGAGATGCTCTCGATTGTCGAAACTCTAAATGAATTTTGTACTATGTTACTAGGACATAGGATAAAAATATATACTGACCATAAGAACCTAATTAATAGGTTGACGGTGCCTAAATCTCCACGAATACAAAGGTGGCGGTGGACAATTGAGGAATTTGGCCCAGACTTAGAATATATCAATGGACCACGGAATGTGGTAGCTGATGCTCTAAGTAGATTAGACACGTCAGATGTCACACTCGACACAAAATTCCGATGCTCTCCGGAATTATACGAATACTCCGATGACAATAATCTAATTTTAGATTTTCCTCTAAGTACTGCAGTCATCGCCAAACACCAGCTCACAAATATTATCTAATTGCGCGTGGGCAATAAGATCCACAGCTCATAGCATTTTAGATGCTACCCCAGCACAAATCGTGTTTGCAAGAGACATGTTATTCGACTTATCTTTTACGACAAATTTCAAAGATTTAATTAACAAAAAGCAAAAAGCTTCTGATCTAAATGTAGATCATGAAAACAATAAAAGAATAAAATACGACTATAAATTAATGACTTAATTTTATTGGATCATGGAACATTGCAAAGAAAGCTAGTTCCAAAAAGTGATGGACCCTACCAGGTCATTAGAGTATATTCAAACGGTACTCTAAAAATAAGAAAGGGCATCTATGTCCAAAGAGTATCTATAAGGAGATGCGTTCCTTATTTTAAGAGCTCCAATGAAGGAAGCGAATGCAATGACCGGTAGTGTAGTGAACCGTTACACTACGGTTGCTACTAAATTAGTCGACTCGTAGAAGTTGATTGATATCCAAGACTTAGATAGTTGTATTAATTATTAGCTCATAATTTTTACCTTTTTGCAACTTACCTTCGTTATCGCTTGTACCTAGCGCATAGATATAACCGGCAGTAGTTGACATATTGGATCTCTGGACCTGAAAGATTGAGCTTGTATGCTTGCTCCATAATGTACACGTCACCCTCTTGTGCAAGTTTCTCACATTTAACTGTGCATTCAAGATGTATGTTGTGTAAGTGCACAAACTCTGAGATGCGCTGGAGCCAGCTTATTTTGTCATGCTTTTTTTGAATATGGCTGTTTTCAAATGGAGAAAAGCCAATGTGCCAACACCAGTTTTTAATCGTTGCGCGAATGAGTAGACTCAGTTGGTTTTCATCATTTAAAACATGAATGAGACGTTTGAGTTGGCTTATTCCGGTTTCGAGTTCAAGATCATACCATCCCAGTCCTCCTAGTTTAGTTGGACCATATAATACGTCTGGTGACGTAGTTGAGGCGTATCCGAACGTCTTTAGGAATAGAGTGATTGACTTGGATGCAACTTTATGAATGTGGTCTTTCTTGGTACATGTAAATGGCAAAATATATCTCACTGTTGGAATGTAGATATTTTTATATAGAATCTCAACTTCTGCATTTGTCAATATGATTGTTCAGCATGCTTATGAACCTATTCTCCTTTTCAATCCAATGTTGCAGTTGATGCTGTGGTCCAAAGGTAGGCAACATCATGTATCCTAACAATTTATGGGCTCCATACTTTTGAATTGAATCCACGTGGTTGTCAATGTTACCTCGGAAATTGTCTGCTATGACTGGTTGACCAGTTGGAGCGAAGTTCCAGCGAAGTTTGTAGAAATTCCATTTTTCTGGGGCTAGGGTGCCTCCACTACTCCAAAGGATACCCTCCCACTGTTGATAGTCTTGCGTCATCACTTCATCTAAGCTCATCTCTTGCGTGCTTGTATGGTGAGTATTAACGTTGTCCACAAATGCAGTTGTCTTCACTACTACGTCATCTTCATTATTGGTGTAGTAATGGGCTCCAATTGCCTGTTGGTCCATTGATTTGAGCAGAATATTGGATATGAAGGTCCATATGGTTGGGCTATTTCCACTTCCTTGCCCTGTTCCAAACACTGGACTTTTATGTTTGTTCTTGAATTGTACTGGTCTAGCACCTTCATACACCATGTTATGTAGTAGTTTGAAGTGTAGCTTAACAATGGAGTCTGGTAGCCTGTGAGCTCGGTTTGCCATTGCAGCTAGGTTTGGAAGGATTCTATCGTAGCATGCCCTAGCATCATAATTGATTTGGCCGTAGTCTCTGTGGGTGATTCTAGAGTTGTCCAGTTGTAGGGTTTCCATTTGTACTGGGTCCCATGATGACATTGCTCTCCTGCTGCCGTACTGATTGCATATTATCAACTTAGTGTCTTCGAGTTTTGACAGGGCTTCTTTCCACTTAATGCTAAGCATTGCATTGAGATCACACTTGTAGATGTGAATGTTGCGGAACTTATCAATGTTCAGTACCCCGGGTTGCTTAGGGATGGCAATATTACTGGCTTTTTGCCAGCGTTGGAGGGGTTCTCCAACTTCAGTAGCCAGATTTACAATTTCCAGCTGAGTTTGATTCATGGTTTTTTGCATCTCCAGGTTGATCAAGTTCACTTCCATGGTTTTGTCGTTGCCTTCCATGACTGGTTTTATTAACAATTTGTAGTGACCAAGATGCACTCCCAAGGGATAGGTTTTAGTTCTCTCTCTCCATTTCTTGAACTTTGTTTCCCAGTCTTGAAGGCTGATATCACTAGGTATGGTTTCCAATATCATTTCCTGCATGATGGATACTAAATGGTGCTCTTGTGAGTGAGGTAGCTGAGGACTGATTTTAATGTTGCCTGCGTCGTCAATGTCACGCATCGTGTCTTGGTTGAAAAACCCTCCTTGAACTTGGGAGAAGTGTTTCCTGTTGTGCACCTGGATCGCCTGTGCGATTTCATCTGGATCTTGCAAGGTTTCTGGGTGGCCGTTGACTTGGATTTGAACTGTTAGAGGTGTTTTATCCACTCGTTTGTCAGTGATGTAGCTTAACTTATTGTAGATGCGTTTAAGCTTGTTGATTGTCAGTTGAGATCTACGTTGTTTTGCCCAACATTTGGCTGTTTCTGTGCCATTCTGGATCATGTTGTTGAGTTTGGTGATTTCCTCACGATGTCTATGCCCATGTTGCTGTTGTACTGCCTGTCGTAGTGATGCAATGTGCTTTTGCCGCGTCTTTCTATACTTGGCATGGGGGGATGAGCCCTTCTTTGACTCACTTATAAGTCTTCTGACCTCTTGCAGGGCTTCTCTGAGTTTGTTAATTGTTGGGGAGGAGTAAACTGTGGGGCGGGGTTTGATTGCTCTTTTGGCTTGAAGGCTAATAAGAGTTAGCTCTTTATCTATTTGGTTCATTTGCTTTATCAGGAGCTCTTTTGAAGTGTTTGGTTTATCTGGAAGTGGCAGGTTGGAGAGTAGGTTTTCCATTTTATCCTGTATCTTGTGATGCTTGTATAGCTTGAAGCTTTCAGTTACGTAGGTCTTCACGTTCATCATGTCATTGGAGTTTATCTTCTTTTTACGTTGGGTTATTGACTCAAGGCCTGTGTGGAGAAGCGGTTTCATGTTTAGATGTAGTTGGATGGGTCTGTGATCGGTGGAGTATGCCGTAGGGAAGGGTAAATAGTGAACTGTTTGAATGCATTGGAGGAGATCGTAGGATAGATATACGTAGTCTATGCACTCAGATCCTCTGACATATGTGCTTGGAGCAGGTTGTGAGCCCCAGGCATCTTGAAGTCCAAGTTCTATTGACAACACATGGTGAAGACCTTTTAATTTGTTGCTGTTGTTGAAGTTGCCCCCTATAATGATCAGTACGTTTTCCTTCTGTAACTTCTGTAAGGTTTCTTTGATATTTGTGTGAAGTGCCTTCCTTGGATCTTCTGTCCTCCCGTTCTTCCGTTACCATGCGTTGTGCTGAGATTGTGCTGATGTTATGCCTTTTGACGTTGTATTGGGGACTTGATAGATGGAGATTGTGGCTATCTTTACTCCACCTTTAAACTGATACACTGTGCCTGACCATCTACCTGCTTGGTTGTGGATTCTTCTAATAACTCTAGACCAAATCCACAGGGTTGATAAGCAGAATGTGCCTCCTGGTTTGTATGGTTGCTGATAAACCCATTCTGTTTCAGAAGACGTTATGTGGATGTGCAAGCACTGCTGCCCTCTAAAGTAGGACTGGATCTTTGGATGGCAAAAGGAAACATTTGCTTCTTGCCCAAGTAGTATGTCTACTTTTTCATTGGCTAGCCACCGCAGAATGGAATCCATCTTCCCAGTTGAGTTCCCTAGTCCTGCAGTGTTGTTGACTATTATATTGATGCCATATTTGTCTTGGCAATGCTTATTTGACGAGTTAGGAGTACAGTTGGTTTTGGGGGTAGATAACTGAATATCACTAAGTAAAACATTATTACTGACTACTTCTAGTCCAGAAATAGGTTTTTCAAAGTGATGAGTATTGTTGGGTGTGTAGGATAAGCTATTTGTTGCTTGTTTGTTATGAATGACTGGTGGTGTGGCTTGAAACCAGTCTGTAATTATGGAAGATTGAGTTTTACTTGTTGATGTTGCCTTCGGTGTACCGATGCGTGGTTGCGTGGTTGTGGGCTTCTTACTCATTTTATTCCTGATGGTTCCCTCTTTCTTGTGCGGAGGGGATGCTTTGGCTGTGGCCTTCTGCTGTTGGTGACTTGTTGTTGTTGCGTGAGTTCTTCATTATGGTTGTTATGATTACTTTCTTCTTCCACTTCTTTAATCAATTCCTTCGTAATAGTACTCCTGCTGATGTCTCCTGGATTGTATTTGTAGGCCTTCATGATATGCTGTTGCTTTTGTTGTGTTTGGTTGAGTCATTCGCGTTCGCGGTGCCTCCCTTCATGGGACTCCGTCTTGTTGCTGGGTAAGTTGACTGAAGGAGGGGCTAGATTTCCCACTTGGAGAAGGATGGTTTCTAGGAGGGTTTGAAAACGGTCAATCTTGTTGACATATTGGAGCATTTCCTCCTGGTATCGCTTGATTTCCGATCAAAGGATTTCAACTTCTGAAGTTGCAGTCACAGTAGATGGTTCAGAAACTTCAGAGGGTGTGGCTGGGGTTGGAATAGGAGTAACATCCGGTTGAGGTTGGAGGGTTACCCCTTCAATTTCAAAATTCATAATTGATGAAATGCTTCAGGAAGAGTATGAATCTCTGCTGCTTGACATGTTGTCTTGTGCAAGATATGCAACTTCTGGGTTGGTGTTGAAGAGTCTTGTGTCCTCCAGGTCTAATGTAGCACTCAGGTTCTGAAGTTCTACCTTTAACTGGGCTCTAACTTGATCAAACTGGGACTTAGGAACTAAGACTGTCATAGTGTGGTTGATGGGGTTATGAGTGATATGCTGGATATGAAGTGACGCTTTGAGGGCTCCTTCAAGCTTAAAAAATGCGCCTTCAGATACGTAGTTAAGGAGGATTTTCCATGTGTTTTCGTTCTTTGAAGTGACATACTTTAATGCTTTATGGTATGCTGGTTTGTTTGTACGACGAAGTTGAAAGGCGACAAAATCTCCTGGTGATACTGAGGATTTGATGGACTCCATCATGACTTTTACATCCTGGGACTTGACCTCTAAACCAAACACTCTTGTCCTGTAGTGGGACTGGCCTTCAATTACTTTCATTGGGATGGTCTGAAGTCTAAACAGGGGGACTTTGACTCTCTTAGTCATGTTTTTGAGGCTTTGATTTACAATTTTGGTGGCATATTTGGTGTTCATGCAGAAAGGGAATACTTGAGTAAAAAAGCCTATCAATTTGGTGTCCCAGTCATCTTCTGTCCATTCATGGCTTGTGCCTTATATAGAATGTTGGCGGAGAAAATCCATTACTTTCCTGTCTTTCTTGAGGTTTCTTTCAGATGTAATGCCGTGGATTTGATGAATGATGACAACCTTTGACTGTCGGTCATCATGGTTGCCAGTGTACTTATACTTGAGGTTAAAGTGGTTCTTGTGAAATGCTTCATTGGTGAGATCAACCATTGTAGACTCCTTGAGGGATTCTCCACGCTTGTTTAAGACTTTGATGTTAGTGTCATTGGTGGATAGGATCATCTGAAGAAGCATGATATGAAGAACATGATTTTCCCTGAAAGGTGCCTTAGAACGTTAGTTTTTTGACTCTTGGGAGTATGCCTGTTGGGCAGCGTATCAACCGACCAATCATCGTTGAGTTTAGACATGGTGCTGGGCATCGGGGTTATTTTCGGTGAAAAAAGTTGCTTGCTTAGGGTTAAGGTTTTCGAATTCCTAATTCAGAAATTGTGAGGACTAATTGTCGTCCTAATTCTTGTCCTGAATTCCACCAGAACTATTGGTTTCAGAGTGATATAAAAGGTAAGTCTGGTTCAGAATCACATGGGATCTAGTAGAAAAGTTGCACACATGGTATATAATGATAGTAAAGGCCTTTGGTATCTATAGCAAAGTCAAAAGGGGTCAGGGGTCCCCATTATGGTGAAAGAAAAACCCACTCGGACTAATTTGACGGTATTTAGGCTGTAAAAACGCAATTTTCAACAAAATTTCAAATGAAAGGTCTCAAAAGACGCGCATAACAAGCCTGACAAAGAATTCTAAAGGAGCTTCCTTAATCAACTACTGTAAAAACCTCCTTGCTTGTTACAAAAGCTGTTTGTACTATTCATCCATCACAACTAGATATTATTCCAACCCTAACCCCTAAATGTACGACGTTAAAATATCAGTAATATAAAAATTTTATACCTTTCGGTCGACTTCCTTAAGCTACCATGTATTTTCACTAAACAGATCCCTTTGGAATAACAGCATCCTTGCCTTAGAGGGTATTTTACCTATTTTGAACAGCTTTGCCTTAGTGTAACATTAAGAACACTTATTTCTGTTCATTTCATTCAACTGTGAAAAAAGTCAATCAAATTTATCATACGGTAACATTCAAAAGGCTAGCATATTCAACAAGCATTCTAGTTAGGTAGCATCTGTGAAACTTCACATTCAAATACTTCTGGGCTAGTCTTCTTGCTTCCTCAGCTATAGCTTTTGCCTCAATATCATGTTCCTTAGCCCATATCAATTTTTCATTCAAATCGGAAAGATCAAGGTTAACTGGCACATAGTGGATCCAGGGGGAGAGCAAATGCTCATACCATTCGTGAAAAACAAATGCTCTGAATATTAAAGAGCCAGATGATAATGACCGATAGATTCTCTCATTGAAGGACCAGCCATCCAGCATCATTATATACTTGTACTCAAGCTGTTTTTCTATTGCAGTGAAGTTAGCTTTAGGATGAATCCTACTAAATTTGGCTTCTTCTTCAGGCGCATTTGGGAAGTAAAATGACGTAAACCCAGCATCAATGGGGACCAACCAATTTGCATTTAATTCTCTAATCATCCTGTTTGTTTCCTTGGCATAACGTACGAATTTTGACCTAAGCCCTAGAGCTGCTAATTCTGCGTCCTCCGAATCAGCTCCAGTTTTAGACCCACGCCAAAATAAAATGTTCTTTTTCTTTTCCCATGGAAATTGACCAACTTCATATTCTGAAAATGGATTCTGACTACGATAATGCCATCCGGGATAGGTGACATCCGCAAAACAGTTTTTGATAGAAGTAAAAGAGAAGACGGGAATAGGTATGTTTGAATGGGTTTTCAGTCGTTTGCGCATGAAGAAATAGTGGTTAAGGCGGTGATTTGTCACTGCCATTGATGACAACGCGCATTGTTCCGATTCTAAAAGGGCTAAGACGTAGGGACTCTCCATAGATTCTGAGTATAGTGGTCGTGCAGATCCATAGTAATCTAGCGAGGAATGATGTGGTAGAACAACAGGCTCATCCCAAGTGTTGAAGATAATATCCATATCCGGTAGATAATCAATAAGGGTGTACAGTGTATCATTAATAAATTCATTCACAAGGTTAGTGAGAGTATCGGGACGATGCTTTGCGATGTAAATGTGGCTACCACGTATTTTCACGAGAGCAGATCCCTTTGGAATAACATTAAAAAACCTTTCAAGGGTGTCTGTATTCATGGTTTTCAACTGTTTCATTTTAGCTTTTGGGTTCTCTAGCGGAGAACGTTTAATGTCAAAGCCATATCTTCCCAACTGCTCTGGAATACCATCGTACCCATCACTGGGGCAATTCAACTCACCTGCCAATGACTTCCATAAATTGTAATACTGGTAAAAATCATCTCGCTGTGATTCATATTTTGTCTCGTTAGTCACTGTCAACTTTAGAATCAAATTTGAAGCTAACACTACATCCTTCCAACAAAACTGACTAAATATTAAGAGAAATATTAAATTGAAAGTCCATAATTTATCCTGCAACACCTTGCGTAGCAATTTTTGGCACATCGCTGTCGACAGGTGAGTAATCATTCAAATTTCACAAACAGAATAGTGGCATAGGGGTTAGGACGTAATTAATATAAAAACATTTGTGCAACTTGATTGTTGTCCAAGCAAGTATCTGAGGGCAGGAAAGAAATCATATAAATTTTTTGCATTATATGAAAGTCCTTGGCACGTATCCAAGCTATCCAGGAGACTGTAATTCCTTGCAATGGATATGTATGACTGTAGTGATACTAAAATTGAGTAGATAGAAATCAACCCAAGACTTTGATTAGTTCACATCCTTTTCTACTAGACATTTATCCTTTGTATTGTCAAGTCGGTTTCTCTTTACTAAATCTGAGCATCATGGTCATCCTTTATCATGTCAAAAACTAAAATTTGCTTAGGCAATCAATCAAGTTTAATATATTATGGCATAATGGTAAACCTTACATTGAGAAATTCCTAAGTGAAATCTGTAATTTTTAAATTTGGTTTTTTCAAGTAAGACTTCATCATACAAGCGAAAGAAGTTTTTGTGTCAAATTGAATTACATAAGGCTTCTTTCTAAGAGAGGATGTCGATGATGATATTGACAGTTAAAATACCTCTTCATTCTTAAATCCCATTCTTTTCCTTCATCCTTTGATTACCTCTTCAGACAATAAAAATTTGCGTCCACAAACTTCATTACCCTAAACCTTTCCGGGTAATTTGCATTATTAGTCCCATCCACATACTTACATAAAAAGCAACAACATCCGCAAATCTGATCTGTATTTTTTTCAGTTCTGGATCAATCCTGTCAATGTCATGTCTGGGTCTTATAATTTTAAAGCATGGTGTTCCAGGTGTTTTGTAATTACTTAAAGCTTTGAATTCATACCCGTTTGAATCTCCATGTAACTTGTTTCCTTCCAATCCCAATGCATAAAGGCGGATTTGATGTCAATGACCTATGCCTTTAAATTCCAAGTTAATGCATCATTTATCCTTGACGCAAAGCTCTCCTGAAATCAGCTCTTCTTGATTATACCCTTGATCCATTAACCATGCACAAAAAACTCCGTTCCGCTTGATTTTGTAAACCCACTTGCTTTGATTTTTGGAGTTTTCTCAAAACACTTTTTTGCGTGCATCTCTTCATGTTCTTTCAAAATGGCCTCTTGACTTAGAATTTTGTGATTGGTATCCAGACAATAAAAGGATTCCTCAAAGATTTTTGCTTATCTAGTCCCTTCCAGATCTTGTGCATCAATATATCTTGATGGATCAGACTTAAATCAGCGTTTTAATTTCAAAATGTTTCTCATGGCAGTTATTAAGACCTTAGAAACGATATACTTATTGAAGAATGTAAGTATTCCCGAGTATTATTTAGGTGAAAATGTGGTGTTGATTAGAAATTCATGGAATCACCGAAGTTTAGGATTCGTTACCTGTGAAAGAACTATCCAGAATGTCATCCCTAAGTTTTAGATCCTTTTTGGTAAGGAAATGAAACCCATTGAGACACCCGTGAGAATGGGGTATCATTCTGAAAAGGATGACTTGCCATTATGTATTGATGAGGACACTGCTAAGTAAAGGTCAATAATATGATGTCCTATCTGAATGATTGATTAAGGAAGATTTAATGCAACATCTGGATCATTCTACATACCCTGTTGAGGATCACCCAAATTGGAACAATTTCTACTCAGATGCTGAAGAAGAAATTCCAAATGACCTTCCTATGCAAAAGGGGCCAAAAATCCAGATGACTGTCTAAGTGGATCCAGATCATGCACCCGTCACAGATATACTTATGATATGAATAATACGCCAATAAGGTGGGTGTCTAAACGTCAGAAGACAGTAGAGACTTCAACGTATGTTTCGAAATTAGTAGAATCTGGAATTGTCACAGAGCTCATTTTGGAATTAAGGTTCATGTTGAGGTCATTAGGTGTGGCATTTGATGGCCCTACTCTAATGTTAGGAAATAATATGTCAGTGGTTTATATACCCTTGAGTTCTAACGCCGGATGAGGCATTTTTTGCCATAAACAGTGTGGCAAAATTAACAGTTTTTACTAAAATTGTCAATTCAACTTCAATCCCAATGTCTTGAAGTAAGTAGGAAATGAATCTGATTTCATTCACTGCTTCTGACATTGCCAAATGCTCTGCTTCACTGTTTGACAGAGTGGCCTTGGATCACAAACAAACAGGAACATTCATCAAATACAAGATAAAGCCGGTTACTACGCTTGGCATTCTCTCTTTTATTATTGAGATCTATTATACGTTGTTTTCTTTGTTTAATGTATTCCCAATTGGCAGTGTGTTGAATGTTAAATATCATATCTCTTCCAAACACAAGCTGTCCTGGAGTACTTTGAAGACTTGTATGAAAGGTGGATCTGATTGCAAAAGCAGTTGCACTTAAGATTCCTTTCCAAGGATCATCTTCATCCAGATAGTTACTTTCTAACTCAAATGTTCGGATGATGTTCCCAATAACTTGATGAACTCTCTCAACAATTGCATTTGCTTGTGCGTTTCTAACC
>CAAAJI010000224.1:12535-30148 GCA_900642245.1 Fragilaria radians
CGCTTGGAGCAAAAGTAGCATCTTATCCCATTGCTTCAATACAATTGGCTTGTTACGGCCTTGAATGGTAGCCTTGACATCTTCCTCTCCAGCCTCAAAATACTCAATGAGTTTTCTAATTTGGCATTGATATTGGGATAAATTTTTGTCGTCATAACCTTTCCTATATACAAGACTTTCTGTGTCATTAGAAGCAATTGTTTGTGATGTGGACATTTGATACAGGTCTTGATGTGACATTATCCATGTTGGATCTAGTGAATTTGCAACAGCTGATTGCTCTTGATGTGAAATGAAACTCTTTTGCCAGTACTCTGCTTCTCCTTGATGATGATGATCCTTAAGAAGGCCGAGATTGATGGCTTGAGAAAGTTCTGAATAATTTGATTTTAAATCAACAGCAGTGCCTGAAGAAAAGTCTGGACATAACTTGTTAGGAAGAAATCTGTGATGGCCCTTGTGACATTGATATTTAGTATCAAGTATTAATTGATTACCCTCAATTTTTTGATTTCTTAATTCAGTAAATTTTGCTCTCAAGGCAAATAATTCTTTGCTTGATTCTTGATTTGTGAAGACAGATTGATAGGGCTTCTGATGAATTGGAGAGAAATTCCAGGCCCCAAAATTTGCACAATTCATGGTAAATAAAGGTGGTGGTGTTAAATAAAAAGGAATTGCTCTATAACTTGGATCAGCATCCCCACCTTCCTTTTGACTCTCCAGTGTGCGGTTCAGCAAAAATGGGTGGCTACTCTTTGACTTTTTTCTGGCTTTCATAACACTGTATCCTTGGCCTAAAGTGCCATTGTTTTGGCAAGCAATTCCTGAAAGTTGTAATTCATTACTTTCATCTTCTTTGGATACCTGAGATTGATTGTATTGTCGTAAACCATTTAGATTATCTTGACTTATCTGAACTCTTAGCAACTCATCCACATTGTTTCCTGAAGAATTCGACATACTGCCTTCACGACAGCGCAATTGTTCTGTATCTTTTGAGACCATTAGATCTAAATCATAGCAACCAGTATTTCTGTCTTGACAACTTGTATAAGCCATTGTGACTGAAGGGGGCTTGACGATCCGATCTGATTCCAGTTGTTGAGGTAACTGCATGTTAAAACTCATAGCCTCATTGGAAGAAGGAAATCGTTTTGATTTTTTGGACCGATTTAAAATGTCGTTGCCTTTGGTATAATCAGTCGGAAATGATGATCGCTTCCTAGAGCTCATGGTCGTTTTGCAAATGCACAACGTGAAAATATTTCGGTTTCGAATTCACTTTACAAAGTGCCTCTTGCGTCGAGTAAAGAAATAGCGAGTACAAAAAGCCGTTCCAATAAATCAGACATGGCCTTTCCGAGGCTAAAAGAATAAAAAACTTACTGAAAGATTTCGGTGGAATGACATAGATAAGCAAAAATAGGTGCTTGAACTTTCCCACCGTCCTAAACTACTTCAACCCAACATGTTACACGGAATAACTTATCGGGATCCCATTGATGTAACCAAAGCAGTTTTCAATTATATCCGAATATTGTCGGCAATATCAATGATAATATGAATTAGCAAGGAATCGTCGCAGCCAACTTTAGGTGAGGGCAATTTTCGAATGCTAAAAATTGGTTACGACGAAGTAGGCATACGACTATCCCATCTCTGATTTGTCGCAATATTATAACGATAGACACGATACTACTTTAGAATAATGTGCATTTACACGTTATCATGATATTGAACTCTTGTCTCAAACCATGACTTCAAAAAATGTTCATTGCCAAGAGCTGAACTTCCCGAATATGGAATGGAATCTGGAAGACGTGAGTAAAACGTAAGGAAGACTCTCTAAACATGCTACCTATGACAAATCTCATTTACTTGATCTTATTTCTTTAATTAAACTATAGTTTTTGCTGTCAATAATTTTTCAACAAAACGACTTTTTCCCTGGCAAAATGGTCTCAACAATGGATTCAAACTTGGAGAGTAAATCTAAATTCAGATCCAGGAACTGCTTCAAAATAGCTTTAGGGCAAACATCCTTTTCCAAGGAAATATGTGCAAACAAAATTTTTAGAATTCATATCTGTGGACATGAAAATTCTAAGGAAACACATGTTGATAATTAAAAAAGTCCTCTCTATACTCCTTTCTCTTTCTTTGCTCCGTAGAAATGTTGTATCTTCACAACCTTACATTTTCACTTTTCATTCTTGTCTACTTCTGTATCCTGCTTGGGTATCCATTTGTCCTAGTAATGTTATTTGTACCTTTCACCATATAAATAATGAGCCAGTTGCAGCAAGTTTTCGAGTGCTGTTGCCAAAGAATCAAACTGCATGATCTGAAGCGTTACTTGAACACGGTAACGGTACGAAATCTTGGTAGGCGTACACTAAATTATTATTCATCCTCCATCCAACATGTCACCATCCACTGTAATAACAATTGGAGATTATTGTTCCCTAGATGCTTCTGATGTAATACGGTTAATTCAAGCTCATTTAACAGAATGTGGATTGCATGAATCCTGCCGTACCTTACAACAAGAGAGCGGAATATTAGCGGCAGGGACATCATTTTCTTCGTCATCTTCTACAACGGGGTCTGTCGCATTGTCATCAACCAGCAGCACAACAACAACAACAACAACAACAAAGACAGAAAGTCGTGGTGCTACAATTTGGCATACAAAAGCTATGGAGGGTGATTGGGGTTGGATATTGTCACAACTTTCCACGTTGGATGTATCCAAGATACAACAACATTCACAATACCAAAAACTATTGTCCGATACATCGGAAATGGTTATTTTAGAATTAGCCGAAGGAGGTGATATTGAATTAGCATATGCAACACTACGTCTATGGTCAACACAGTTGGATTGTGTTGAGGCGACAATATCGACAACAACAACAACAACAAATATTCAAGAAGCCTTGGCCGATAAAATACCCAAGTCACGACAATTGGAACAAATATTGGCAGCTCTTGTTGCATCCAAAGAACCGTCTCTTGATGAAAAACACTCCTTGTTATACGGTAAACGATCCAAGGCAGAACGACGTGATGACATTGGACGTCGTTTGATGCAAATTATTCCCGTTGTACCACCATCTCGTCTTTTGACACTCTTACAACAAGCGATTCATTGGCAGATCCATACAGGACAATTCCCTACTGTACAGCAGTATTGGTCAGAGGAGGAAAAACAACAACAAGCACAAAAAATACCAACATCCTCATCACTAGTTGCGGCTCCAAAAATGAAACGTAGTGGTACCAAACGAGTTTTTGATTTAGTCTTAGGGGATGTACCTCGATCTAGATCATCTTCATTGTTATCGTCGGATCCATTCTCAACCAAATCTTGTGCTTTACCCCGCAAAGTATTATCTGTCATTTCTCTGGGAAAACGGGCAACGGCTCAAGCTGCAGTCTTCCTACCGGATGGCTCTGGTCTTGTGGTGGGATCCAGTGATGGCCTAGTGGAAATTTGGAGTACTGTCAGTCGCTATCAAGAGCTTAAGTTGGATCTTCCCTACCAACAAAATGACGAATTTTTGGGACATGATGATACCAAGATTACAGCCATGACTGTGTCTAATGATGGGACACTATTGGCCACTGGAGATTCTCAGGGAACTATCAAAATTTGGAGGTTAGACAATGGAAATTGTGTACGTGATATCAAGGCATATAGCAAGGATTCATCATTGTTGTGCTTGAATTTCTCTCCGGAGGCATCTCATCTCCTAACCACAGCAAGTTCGGGAACAATTGTAAGGGAATATGGACTACGGACAGGTCGTCTCTTAAAGGAGTTTCACGGTCATATCTCATTCGTCAATACATGTCGTTATTACACTATACTTTCATCCTTGGAGGATGACAATCATGATCATGATGATATCATCGTACGAGTCCTAACCGGTTCGGCTGACGGGACGGCACGAATTTGGGATTCCAAAACATCGGAACTTCTTCATATCTTACGCCCATATTCACATGGATTGTCTAAGACGACTATAGGTATGTGCCTATTTCAATCTCTATCAGGTGGTGTCCACCTATCAGAGGAGATGGGATGTCCGAATCTACACACAATCCTACCCTTGCAATCTCCATCGAATACTGCTATGTTTATCCCCCGAGGACCGCGAGCATTCGTCGTGAATCTAACATCGGGAGTCGTATTACAAACCTTGGATTCAAGTGATGGATCCTCTTGGGTGGCAGCGACTGTCAGTCCCACGAATGACGATTGGTTGTATGTGATTTCCGATCGTGGTGCCTTAGTCATCTTCGATTGGAAATCTGGTCAGGAAGAAATGGTCCTCCCCAACTTTGCCCGTGACACGACGGGTCATGACAGTTGTGAAATCACAGCAGTATTGCATCATCCCTATAAGGGGATGTTGGCAGCCTTTAGTCAAGACAATACAGTCAAACGAGGTCGGGTGGCCATTTGGAAGTAACGCTATTTTTCGGTCTGGATTACATGTTTACTTAGTAAATATTGTAGTAACATGATTAATTTTAGTGCACATCCGCGTTTTGATGAGAAATCGCGCGATATGTCTTTGTATTCTGAACCAATTCTGAATCAAAATTATCCGTGTAATTCATCAAAACTCAAAATGAAGATTTCAATCCTGATGTATTCAACCTTCTGGACATATCCTAACAAATGGCAACACAATCTAAATTCCAGTATCTCAACTTAATCATGATTGATCTACCTTATTACAAACTTTGCACTTTTTAAATTTTGACTGAAGAACAGTGGACGGGAATCTTTGTTAAATTCAAGAAAACAATCTCACTCACACATGAAGAAAATGATAGGATGCCTAACATTCCAAAATGGAGTTGTAAGGATATGAGATATACATGAAAAAAGTTGTGTTAACGTGTCAGTATCTAAAGCAATAAAACGAGCAAATTCTAGACAATCTAGATCAGGGTGTTAAGGACATTAATTTATTGTCTTAGTCTCATGACCAATTTAGGATGTTCATATTCTGCAACATAAAAATTTAATCAGTGTAATGCTCTCGCTTTATGGAATCATTGCGATCACATTAAAGGAACGGAGTCGGTGATTAAATTGAATTGTGTAATGAACTTTGTAAGTTACGCATCTTCAATGAAATTCACCTGTACAACTGTCACCTTATTGGTGTGAAGGATTACCCTGACTTTTGAATAATGATCGAAATGAAGTTAAAAGCTGTAAAAGATTTTTAGAAATTTAGCTTCATGTGATTCCATGATAGGAACATAGAGATGTAATACAACAGGCAATTTGTTTTCTATTTTTTGCTTAAATGTTAAGGATAAGTCGTTTGGAACATATCTTGGATAAAGGAGAAACACTATATAATCTGCTTGTTTGGGAAGCAAGTTTAAAGTGTGTTTTAATTCAGGAGAAGTAATTTAATAATCACAATTATTTGAAGTAAATTAATAGTATTTTGATTTAACTAGGCTTGAGTTGTCAAAACATTAAACTCGTGGGTGGAGAGTAGTCCATTTCAATGACAAATTGTGGTATATGTTGTAATGCCTCCACTCGTGATGAATTCAGTCTACTCCTGATCTATTTTTCAATCGGAATACGGACAAAGCCAACTCTTTTGAATCATCACGATAAAACGCTTCAATCAATTGTGCACAATTTTCAATTCCAAGTTCTTTCAATCCACTTTTTTTTCTTGAAACTAATTCCAGGACACAGTTAATTAATTTATTTCAAAATCTTCAATTTGTAGTAATGCAACCAAAGAAGAAAATGGTTTCATAGCATAACTTACGTCGTGCTAGCTCTATTGAAATCACTCTGGACTTATTTGTTCCTTCCTTTCTCAAAGAGAATTACAAGACCAAGGCTTATACAAGTCCCTCTTGCCCTGCGGACTTCTAACTGTCACACATGGGATGCTAGAGCATCATTTGTGACATCAAAGTCTTTAGGATCTTAATCCATTATTGCTTAGCTTGAATAAGAGCAAAGCTTATAACCGTATTTATAATCCTCAAAAAGGAATTAGATGTTTAGTGCTTTCGAACTAATGATGTGACATATGCAAGGTGGCAGTTCTTCAAAATGGTCTTGAAATCGTTATTATATAGTCAAAATAATTATACACAATTTCCGATTCAAAGCTAGATTATGAATGTAGGACGTTAATTCTTGTTCCTTTTTTAGAATTAAAATTTGCAAACATTGGTTTACAGTTAGTAAACTCAACACTTGCGTCTCTAGAATTGAAAAGAAACGCATCCCGACCAACACAACACAGAAGCCAAAGCCCTTAAAATTTGAAATGCGTCATACAATACAGGTCAATAATCAAACAATAAATGGATTAGCGATTTGATTAGTTTTGTTTTACATGGATACCAAATCATAAATGGTGTGAGTAGTCTTAAACTTCAAAGAAGAATGTTATTTTAACGGCAAATATAACGGTGAAATAGGAAACTGTCCATCCTGCACATATAGTAAACACACATCAAGACATTTCGAATTTCTGTATGGACACAAGAAATTTCATACTCAATTTAATCCGCTCCGAAGACTTTAATATTTTTCGGAGCCCAACGAGAATTTTTAAGTATCCTAAGCAGTTCATGACGTCATATTCTTTGTCATCGAACCTAATGAAATTCCGTATTTAAGAATAATTATCGTTGTTTTACCTCAGGCGATTTGAATCAAGAAAATGGACTTCGAAGGTTGATGTGACCTGAAAAGTCTTTTTCACCTTGCAGACGAGTATGTAATTTCATCTTTGTATAATTGTTAAATTGTACAGAAACTATGAGCTCAAGGAAGCGACCGACGATATCTATTGAAAACAAAGATCATATTGAAGATGAGCCCGATAGGAAGGTTTGTAAGCATTCGACACCATTATCTGACCCCAATCGTGGTTTTCTAGAAAGGAGCAAGGACACGTCTCGAGTTAGCAGAGTCAATTCCAACAATGACCTAGAGCATGTAGCCTCGATGTCGAATTCAATCATTATAGATTGCAATAGAAATCACCTAATTACAGGCTCCATATCTTCATTAGACTCGAATATCCAAGATTTCGGTGATTGCTTTGCAAGAAACACTTTGACAGATACGGTAAATAATGCAATGAATTCTTTCACAAGACACGGCATTATTCAAAAAGCTACGGGGACCGATAATGCACAGGAAGAATGGAGTAAGTCCGAAACCTTTCTAATTCCTATGCTCCATACAATATCATATATATGTATAATGCTTGAAAAGATTGAATTCACCGCCTATTGGAATTAACGTCTCTCAATTGTTATCGTCTTCAGATATTCAAGCTCTTGCACGAAATTATCATATACTAAACACCCACGAGCAGCAAGCTGAGCAAAGAAGAATTGCGTTAGAAAAGACGATACTTCTTCAAAGTCAATGTTCTTATCTTAGCCTTATTCAAAGTTTGTTAAATAAAGACATTGCCTGCAGGTCCTCAAACTTATTCTTGACACCTTCAACTTTTTATTCTGAAACATGCAATTCTGGTGGCATGTTTGTGCCTAATGAAAACGAATCCTTGCATCCTTTCCCCCTTGGAGTTCACCATGGGGAAATCATAAGCACTAACGATTTATCTGGCGAGGCTTCGATAGCTCATACAAAGTCAAACACAGAAAACGTACATCAATATAACCTTGGTATTCGAAGTGTTCTAGCTAAAAGTAATAGTAATGTCAATGAAGCAGAATCAAGGTACCCTAACCTTGTATTATCGCATAGCGGTATTACTCATGAAGATAAATGGCTCACTTCTAATTCTATCGGTGAAGAAACAGGAATTAACCAGCAGGCTCCTTTCGGTGTAAACGGGACTTCGGACGAAGTTCAAGCATCAGATTCATTAGTTCTTGCGAGTGTCAAGCCTTACCAAGAGCTCTACAGCATGTCCCTGTCTCAAAAGATAGATCATCATGGAAAAAATCGATTATACATGCAGTATTACGACGAAATCAATTTATCTGAATATCAGTGCCTCATAAGGAAACAAATTGAATACTTCGAAGCTGGGGAAGATGACGTGAGGTGTACTATTCAAGGACGCAATAAGCCCATATCTATCAAACAGGTTGGAGTCAGATGCTGCTTTTGTTCCAATCGTGTACCCCAGCATCGAACCAGGGGGTCTACTTATTACCCTACCACTCTTCAGGGTCTGTATCAAGCTTGCCAAAACTTGGCAACAATCCATCTATCGAAAAACTGTCCCCTGATTCCTGAATCGTTGAGTAAGCAAATCATGACACTGCGAGCGTCAAAGTCATCTGTAGGAGGGGGAAAGAGCTACTGGGCAGACAGCGCCAAGTCAAAAGGTGTAGGCGAATCCAATGGCATACTTTTTTTCAAAGATGAGAAATCTTTTCATTTAAGTTGAAAATTGTGTCCCCCCACCACCAATTAGCCTAGCCAAAAATGCAAACCGCTCAATATTTATTCATTCGTATCCAAGGATTTGTTGTGTAATCACATTTTTTACGAATCCAAAGTGAAAAAGGTGTTCAATTTAACAATCTAGTAGCCCATCTTCCAATCAAAACTACTTCTGAGAGTCGTTTGAAATAAGTGGCACTCTTCAAATAGAAAGCCTTAAGAATAATGATATATAGCTAGAACATCTAGTATCCAATATGCAGATATTTTCCATCTTTTATGATATAGGAAGATTATTTATCCGACATATTCATTGAATACTGCAACTCGTACCTCAAACACACATGAACTCTAATATGCTTTTGTTTAACATTGCACTCTAGGAAATAATCTTTTTCTACCCATATCGATTACTCCAATGCTACCTCACATTGATGCTTCCAGTTAGATTTCAGCTGAGCGCAGAAATTATTAATTGCTTTTGCTTTTTTATCGTGTACTCTGCTGTGACATGAATATTGCGAACGTTTAAGGTAAGGAAGTATTTTTGCGTCGTTGATATAAATAAAGATAGAAGTGCCTTAGCCCCTTTTCACAACTGAGAATACTACTGTGAAAAGCGATGAATGATTTTTTAGTCTTCAAATTAGGGTGATAATTCATGTATTTGAGAGTACAAGCAGAGAGGAAGAAAGTAGCAATTACAATTCTTTAATAGAACTGTTGACACCATGAATGTTCTTATATTGAGGCGTGTGTGTCTATGAGAAATCAGTAATCAGCAAACCTATCCTAACAATCGGGAACTCCCCTAACGTAGAATAGTGAGCCATTGAAAGGGTAGCTCAACTTTAGGCCTCACAATATTTCTTCATTAAATGTGATTGGACATTTAACCATCCTCGACTCTTATCTTTGATCAATAGTCATACTAGTTAGTCACTATTCCCAACATATTCTTGTGCTCCTGATGATTATTGCATCGAAGAGCACCTTTGTCCTACTGAATAACATCACGAAACTGCCGAAAAATGTTTGCCTTTTTCGAAAGTATACACGCTACCATGTATTCAGTGTGACCGTGCACCATACCTTTCTCTCTACAGTCAATTCGTTCGTCCGTTTCTTATCATATTTATTCTGCTACTTGATTTTAGACCATACTTCCATAACAATATGGCACTCCTGTTATCCTCATAGATTGTATCTTCACGTATGCTTACGCCCTGATGTTTGCAGAAAAAATTGTCTCTACAATTGCTAGAAAAAAGTAATCAACTTCTGTATCTTGATATAAAATGGAAGTTGGATCACAAACGTAAGTTTTAGCACTAATGAATGGGGGAAGCACTTTGAAAAATTGGGTTATTTTGGTGAAGTTGAATCTAGTGAAAAGTGGCAGTAGAAATCGATTAAAAAGTAAAATCTTAATAATTATTATATGAAAAGAGATTTCTCATGCCGTTTTGAAAGTGTTACCAGTCAGGGACATTCATCTAAACTACTTCAAATTTACCATTTCAACACTCATATAAGCGTTTCTTGCAAACCAACTGAAAAGTGATAGAATACAAGATCCATATGACATGATTTTCAAATTCCAGAAATACTTTATAAAAACAATGCTAAATAATGGGCATGAGGGCTATGTATGCCCAGAGAGGAGAAATGAAAAGCTGAAAGGAAACTAGGATATAAATTGCTTATCAGATGTCACGTATGGAACAAAGTTGGACACAAAAATAGACCTGCTGAGATAGCAAAACCGAGGATAGACTTTTTTATTGAAGCAGAAACAGATTTTTGATCTAAAGATCTGGAGAGGCAGAAGCAAGCAAGGATTGATTAATACGAAGGGGATTAGTCAACAAGTGACTGTAGAGGATGAGAGACATATAAACATTACACAAAACAAAACTAACACTAAGACTACATAATATTGATGATGCATTCCAATACCCTACTTATCTCCAATACTCAATCATTCATATCTTCCATTTTTTCCTAAGAAATTTTCTTACGTGTTTTGCATTAGTATGCTTACAATTTTTTTTAAATGCATCAGCATTACTATCACGTGACAAAAGAAAGAGGATCTTGATAAAATCATACACAAAGATCTCACAAAAAAGTGACAACGGGTGCAAACTCCGGAGCTCAAATTCTCTGCCATGAAAATTGCACCCAACAGATTGGGACACCCAACAATTATATGTTGTCTCCTGTTACACAGATTCTTGATTCACTTTCCAACTCTTATCACATTATATTAGTTTAAGTCCCAGTTTGAACTTTCATACTTTGGTTGCAACTTTAAACAAAACATTTTGGTGTTCGGAAAAAATTTAATGACTGTCTACCAGAAGCCCCACTTTTTTGTTATTGATTGCATCAAAGTTATTGAGAATCGAAGGAGAAAGTAACGAGAACAGCAGCAGTCAAATACTTTGCATAAGTTTCAATCAATGTGTGAACGATGAATACCTATTTGAAAGTCTGACATTCCCTGGTAGAAATATTGAACCCGCTTTGGTAAAGTTAAACTTGAGTAGTTTCTATATGATAGACATCAGGAATTGATTAATAATGGAGTAGTCATCAACTCAATCAGAGAATCAAAACTGATGTGATCCCAAATCAATCCCAAGCTTCAGATTAGGAAAAAAGAAGAGAGTTCATCATAATCTATCTTCACACAAAATGTGCTACAATTTTGCAACAAATGTTAATACATTAGAAAATATAAACAAGGATGAGTGGAATGGAAGCATTTTCTTTGCCAAAATCTACGTACTATGCCACGAAGATGTGCATCTCCTCCATCCCATGTCTTCATCATTTGCTTGGGTATTCAAAAACTGTCTTGAATGGAATCAGACACCGCAAGCAACATCAGTTTTCCAGGAAGAACATCAACCAATTGGCCCATATCTCAGGCACTGATCCTTGATGAGTGTAGCTCAATAAAGACACTAGAAGAAGAATAGAGCATTTTACTGTATTCAGAAACTTACCAGGATATAAACTAATAGAAAAAGTAATGCATGCAGGATTTGGGTTTCTATAAACAGAATAGTACTTTACAAGATTGGTATTTCGATCATGCAACCCTTTACAATGGTGATATATAAGTCACTGTGAAGTCATTCAATCACATAGTTGCCATGAAGAGACATAAAGCTTGGTACATGTAAAGCTAGCTGCTTTGTTAAGAGAGAAGTACCTAAATAAGCTTAAGGTGCAAAGGATCAAACAATCATACTTGCTAACTATGCTTGCTACTTCAAAATAATATCTTAGTTACTAGAAGAATCGTGTTGTCAACAAATGTATTAAATATAGAACAGTTCATCCCTTTATAATATGCATCAAGATGCAAATAGAAAAGCAACTGGCAAATATGCCCACCTAATATTCTTGTTTAATATTGTCCCGATATTTTTATGTTGTTGTGAAAGGAGAAAGGACAAACCAGAAGTCGATTTGACTTTTTTCTTGAGGTATCTCGTTGACGCTCAATTCTACACATCACATGCAATCTCAGTCCTGCTTTCCCCTACCAATAACAATCTAGGAACTTCCTGAGACAAGTTTTGCCATGATTGGAGTCGAAGAGACGTCTGCGAACTACGTTTGGAGTCGAAGAGACGTCTGAGAACTACAACCGCTCTTATTTTTTTCTCTCAATCATTTGCCCCTTGAAAGTGTGTCTTATCATGGTCTTAAGTTTTGACCTTTTGAATTATCCTTTGCAAGTTCACCTAATTGATCCTTTAATTATTTGAGCCACGCATCGGTCTGATTTTTCAAGATTTCTTCAAGGTTTTTGCTTTGTTTGGTGATTTCATTCCTGATTGACATTGCTTCTGCATTACTACCAGATCATTTTGCAATGTGCTGTTGATACTACTTTTCAAATTCTCGGATACTGTTGGGATCCACTACCTCATTCCACTCACTGATTCTATCTTTCAACTGTCCCCTTGCTGTGTCAAAGTGCATTTTGGCACAGAAATTTGTTGCTTAGTTTGATGGGTCGTAAAAATTGATATGCTCAATGTTAATCAATGTTTTAGCGCGTTCTTTAAGATTTAAAAAACTTCCTTCTCAGACATAACTAACCCAAAATTTCCATGTTGTTTAATTTTTGCCATACAAATACTCAATTACTTTGAAGGCAGTATTGTTGACTGTTATGAGTTGGAATGTCACATATCCTCCTTGAGAAATGCTCGCTTTGATTAATTATATCATCGCTTGCGCTTCGTAGGCTCTAACTTCTAATCCGTTCAGTATAGAGTGTGAAGTTGGAATTGCGGGAGTTTGAGCGCAACCTCTTTCTAATTAAGTGCTGCTGTAACTATTTTTGTAGCGTACTTTTGTGACTAACATTTTGGAATAACCGTTGTAAAATGCCTATCATCCTAGTATCCCAGCCAGTTGTTCCGTGTAAGGTGCATAGAATGTTGCTTTAAGAGTGCTAGTACCGTTCTATCATGTTTGAGAGTTTCTTCTTCAGAAATGCCGCGAATGCAATATGCAATATACAATAACTATTTTTCCTGTTTATTTTCCGTTTGGTCTTTAGTTGCTTCACTTCTTGCATTAAAATGATTCTGGCAGAATGCTGCCTTTGTTAGGTTAGCAACTACAGACTCCTTCAAGCGTCTCTAGAAACAGAATGTGGAGCATATGGTCCTCTCTTCCTTCCTTACGAGGGTAGGTGAAGCTGATTTGAACGTTTAGGTCAGTCTGCTGACGCTTGAGAGTGTGTCCCCTTGGAGGTGTTCAATAGTCCACTCATCATCAATCTTAGCCATGGTGCTTGGCATCTTGAATTGATGGACTTGTGCATCAAATAACCTATGATATCTGGCACCGGGATTACTTGGTACATGATCACAATTTAAATGATGAGTCAGATAAAAAATACACCAATGTTGCTAATCCCTGTGTAATCTGTAATAATTTCCAACTTTTCATATGTTTGTGTGTTCCTACTATCTTGTTAAAAACTATTTTCATATTTATGTTGCCTGCTTCTTCTTGTTTGTAACTTTCCTATGTTGTTGTGTTAATCTCAATTTTGTGTGTTGTATTGTGTTGTATTGTGTTGTCTTGTGTAATATTGCAGCTGATTTCTTAGTATTGTCTGGTTGTTTTGATTTTTCTCATTTGTGTGTGTCTGTGTGCATGGTTTGCTTTGTCTGTGCTTCTGATGTAATGCCTTTGTCGAAATGCTGTGTCCTCAAATGATATCAATCTCTATTGTGGGTAGTAATCAGGACTCTGGGGAGATGGTGTTGTCAAGCCTGGACTTCAAATTTGCTGCTCACTTGGTTAATGATTGTCTGAAGCAGAAGTTGAAATCCTTCCATGTTGAGAGTACATTTTTGATTTTGCTGTGATAATGCTGCACTTTCTACCTTTCATGACTCTACCTGTGCTTTGGTTTTTTGTCTGGTTGTTCATACCCAAACAATGTTTTGAAAAGAAAATTTGGAGATAAGTTGATACTTTGGAACTGCATTCACATCTTCATTTGTAGTATTTTTCACAAATCAAGTCTACTTTGTTGAATTTTTTTTGTATTCTCCTTATTCACTCAAGGCAATACAAAACAATTTGAATTATGCGTATATATATATAGAATATTTACGATTTCCATATCTCTACAGTTAGTCTTGTATTGTATCCGTCTCATTGGTTAGTTTGGTGTTGTATCCGTCTCTTTTGGATTACTATCCACAACATTCATTTCCTTTGCTTGCTTAATCAATTCTTCTTGATTTTCCTTGGTTACTTCTTGTCCCTGAGCCTTTGTAATGGTTGTCATAGCTGCAACTGAAATTCGAGCCTTAATGTCTTCTGGGTCCAATGGCTGAGAACGACGTGCCTTTTGAAAGTGTGACCCAATAGTCTTGAATTCATGACCCAGGATACGAACCGCTTCGGCACGTTCCAATCGTAATTCCTTAGGGACGGATGCATCATGGAATACTTTTTGACAAACTCCATGGAGCGTGAGTTGCATGTCACGTTTGTTAATAGCCCAGGCAAATTCAAGAAAGGCTGGTAAGGAATCATCAAGTTTGGCTGTAAATTGTTGAACTTGTTCTGCATCCATGGAAGAGAAACCATCTGTTGTGCCCTTCTCCATGACAACCTTTTTCATTTCTTCTGCTTCCTTCATTGCCTTGGATCTTGCAGATGCTGACTTTAGCCCAGAACCCAACAGTTTTAAATTCGTATTGATTGCCTGAAAATAATTTCGTGTCCTTGCCATGTGTCCACCCATACCCCAAAGGGAAGTTTCGAATCCTAAATATTCTTCAGCTGCAACTTCTAAGGCAAATCCAATGGTAATACAATAGGTATCACCAAACGCACCCTTGGCAATTGCCACAGCCTCCTTTTGAGCTGATTCAATAAAGTCATCTTTTTGTGTGGGGTCATAGGATGAAATGCGGTGAATTAAATTCTGAGCACACTTGACTTTTCGTTTACGTTGTTTGAGTTCTGATTCAACACTACTGTATTTCATTTTTCTTCCATAACTTTGTGTTGTTCTTCCTCGGATAGGTTATCCATTTCCTCGGATAGGTTATCCATTTCCTCGGTATTCATGATATCACCGGCATTTTGTTTGACCATACTGTCAGCCATATCTGCAATCCATAGCTCACCAATGTATGGCTCCGCAAGGTCAGAACCAAACAATACGTTAAACAAAACGAATGGGTCCAACATTTTGCAATGTTTGCTCGCCTTGATTTTCTGACTTTCCATTCTTATCGTAGAAGTATGTGATTATGTTTTGTATTCCGTTTATCGAGTTTGATCCATGGATAGGAATCAGCATGTATCAGTACACACGGGATCTTTTTCTGTATCAGATAACGGTAGATCCAATATTGTTGTTAATTAATCTTTCACATTCCCATAAACAAAATATATATCGAAAAATGAAGGCTTGCTTTAAAAAAGTGCAATGTCAATTATTGTTCCAATGATTGATTCAATTATTATGTATCGTAATATATATCCACATCTCTGTTCATCTATTGGCTTAACTGAAGAGGATTATTTGAATAGATATTGCTTGTAAATGGATTAGGATGACTCCTCATTATCAATCATTAGATTTTTTCTTTTTGTTTGCATTATTATTCTCATATCTCTAATACATGATTGCTTATACAAAATTCATTACTTAACAACTTCATAGGCTTGCTTAACTACACAAATTTACATACAGTGTCATCTATAGATTGATTATGGAAAATTTACTTGAATTCTTTTGATATACATTATTATCCTTACCTCCACGCACTTATGGTGTGCTATTTGCCCACAAGAGTATATTGTGTTGGAAACTTCTTGTGAGATTCTGGAATTTCTCATTGCACTCAAGATCTGTATACATCTAGAATGTGTCTTTTGTTGCCTCTATAATTGTGCTTATTTACTACTTTATGCCTAATCTTTTGGTTTTGGCTCCGGCCTCATTATAAAAAATATATCACAATAAAATCTCAAGCAAACAAAAGTTGCAAAAGAGTTTACTGAAGTTTTGCAGTTGAAATCTGCAAAAGCAGAAAATTCTCAAAAAGAGGAAGGCTGAGTCCTTACTCTCAACTGAGATTAACTTAACTAATAGTAGTGATGAAATGGATTTGTATTACTTGTCGGGATCTTCTAAGAAAATTAGTTATTGTACTTAATTTTAATGATAAAGCGGTTACATAGGATATTGATAAAACCCCGATGAAAGCCGAAGGGGCTCTTTGAAATCTCAAAAAGCTGTTATAAAGACTTATTTGGCAGCAAATGAGCCTCAGAGTCTTGATGATGAGTTCCTTGTCTCACCAAGATCCTAGATGCAGAATATAAACCGGTAATGTTAGAAGAAGTTACCAAGTCTCGTGAAAACCTCAATTTAGAGGAACAATACCAACTATTCCATGTACTCCAAAAATATAAACATCTGTTTGATGAAACCCTAGGCGAATTTGACATGGCTATCATTTAGTCTAAACTTAATAAACCCCGGATCAAAACAAGTATGTTCCTAAATTAGTGGAGCAGCAGCTGCACAAAGAAATTGCAAGATTGGTGGAAAATAGAGTCCAGGTAGAGGGTTATACTTCTGAATGGGCATCCTCTATATTTGCAATTGCTGAGAAGAATTGGACTTTTTTCTCATTTCAGAAAACTCAATTCATTACTTCAATGTCACCCTTTCCTATACCAAAAATTGGGGACATGATCTTATCCATAGAAGGATTTCGTTTTGCCACGACTCTAGATTTAAACATGGATGACTTCCATATCAAATTGGATATAGATGCCCAAAAGCTTTGGACAAAATATAAATACAAACACTAACCAATGGGCATCAAGATTGCCCCAGACGTTTTCCAAAATGTCATGTCAAAACTGAACCAAGATTTGGTTTATGTCAAAACCTATCTTGATGATTTTTTATTCTGACAAGTAGTAACTTTGCAGACCACCTAAATAAGTTGGAGATGGTACTAACAAGACTCTCAACATTTAGTATGAGAGTCAATGCATCCAAACCAAACTTATTTGCTGAATAGATTGAGTATCTGGGTTACTGACTTGCCAGAAATGGTATCCAACCAGTGTATAATAAGGTGGAAGCTATTCTTAAGATTTTGGCTCAAAAACCAGGAAAGAATTATGCCAATTTAAAGGCATAGTCAACTACTATTGCAACATGTGATTTTACAGGAGTGAGTTACTAGCTCCTTTCCTCACATCAAGTAATGTCAAATTTGAATGGCCCCCATGTCATCAAAAGGCATTTCACAAAGTCAAAAAGGATATTGAGAATGAGGTGCTTCTAGCATACCCAGATTTCAATAAACCATTCCACATATACACTCATGCATCTGATCATCTGTAGGATGCACTTATTATCCAAGATAAAAAGCCCAAAGCCTTTTGTTCACGTAAGCATAATGCAGCCCAAAGAAGATACACTACAACAGAACGTGAGTGGCTATCTACAATTGAAACTTGCAAAGAATATAAATATATCTAGCTGGATTATCCAATTATATACTTTACAGACCATCAGAATAACTCAATTAATGGATCAAAAGTGTCAGAATGTGTTTTATGTTGGCTTCTACTCTTATTGGATT
>CAAAJI010000224.1:40455-51769 GCA_900642245.1 Fragilaria radians
TATTTATTTTAAACCGTGGCACTTACCATATCCACAAATGTGAGTCCTTTTTCTTTTCTTTCTCTTGTTACTTTTGGAGATTCTTTGACCAAGATTCTTTCCTTTTGGCATCTCTCCAAGCTTCGAATTCTCTTATTCTTTTTCTCCGTTTCATTTCTAGATTCATTGCTTTACTTTGATGTATCCAACACACTCCTGTATGTCAACTGATGTTGAATGTAGCACCGCATTAATAAGTGTGCAGTAGTTGGTAGATTCATACTCATCTGCTTGAACATCTTAAACTTTTTTCCATATAAGGATTTAGTCATATAATCACCAATCATAAGATCAGTTGGGCAGTATTCAATTGCAATATTGATTAGTAATGAAGAAAAGGCGTATATTCAAATGTCAAGAGGTAGCTAAAATTGAGCAATGAGACATTGCTTTTGCTAGTCTAACTTAATTGGATATACAATTTCACGTGGATTATAATATGCAGAAATACCCTCATTTTGGTGCAAACTAATGTAGCTTTTTGACTGTCGCTATAACCAGAGCTATGATCAGAATTTTAAGTAAATTGTTTAATGTTAAACTATGGTATTATATTGCTATGATGCGCTCCGTATGAACGCAATTATTCCGCTCAGCTTCAGCTACATGTTCTTTTGCACTTGCGTAGTTTGGACGGAAGTTCCATGATGGTTTCATGTCTTCTAATTATGGCTTACACTCGTTTTTGCATGAGACTGTGCTAATGCAGAATCCATCACTTTTCAGAAATGTTAGAAACGCTCTCAAATGCACTCCTACACACCGATATCGGTACTTGATTTACTTGGAACGTTTTGTACCAAAAGGCTTATGATTGACCAGCATCGTATCAATACATGGATCAATATTTTGCTTCTACTTGAAACAATTCAGGTGGAATTTTCCACCATATCAGGGACAACTGGAGTTGATTTACGCATTGCAGTCTTGCCTTTTGGTTATTTAACAAGTCTATTCCATACACAGGTATTGCAGCTGTCTTGGTTGTCGTCATTTCTCTTGCATTGGTTGCAAAGGATAATATCTTTTTTATGCTCTGACTGATTGTGTCTGTTGTCCTTCTTCTTTTTTTGATCCTTCCATAAAACATCAATTTTATGATTGCTTAGTATGTTTGTTGCTGAAATAACATCCTTGGTCTTGTCCAAGTAATGTCAATCTAGATAAATTTCACCAATTGTTCAAATGTATCTTTTTCCAACTTCTCATTTTCTTTTGATTCTATCTGATCAAATTTTCCATCTTGAATCTTCCAGCATAATCCATGAATGCTTTAAACCAAACAATTTCTTTATTGCATCTGCAATTGTTTATCACTTCATATATATTATCTCTCTTCATGGAATACTCCTCTATTCTTGATAATGGATGATGTTTGATTACTTGAAAATCTGCACGGGCATGGGAGTAATTATTGTTTCATAAAGTTTTTTAAAATCATTCATCTTCTCTTTCTTTTGTAGTATCATCATGACTTTTTGATATTTTTAACTCTGGCATGAATGTATATCAATATTCAGCTTTTTTGTCCTTGCCTCCAAAGATTGGACAATATCATTTCCACACTCAAATGTTTTTTAGAAATTTCATTGATAATACATATTTGATTAGTGTGACAAAGTCACTGGCTTGCTTGGCAGGTCGGTTTGTTGTCTTGTGGTAGCCGGATCCTCTGAATGTGCCTACATAGTTTTCTCTTCTAGTGAGTCAGATCAGTACTACAGTAATATAAACGACAGTAGTTAGACTCCTGCACTCAGAATTCAACCATTCCACACGTGCACTAACAACCTATTCTGTGAGG
Source organism: Fragilaria radians (assembly GCA_900642245.1). Lineage (NCBI taxonomy): Eukaryota > Bacillariophyta > Fragilariophyceae > Fragilariales > Fragilariaceae > Fragilaria > Fragilaria radians. The sequence goes on from CAAAJI010000224.1 coordinate 42,299, forward strand.
AGTTTGTTGTTCGCATTTTTTCCTTTGTTAGGAAACATTTTCGAACATGTCTGCCTCGTTACGGGTAACGATAACTGGGATTCTTGCCATGAGCATAATGTTCGTTGCGAAACAAAGCAGTCATCTTTCATTATTAGTTCTTTCGACACCCTTTGAGAATTTTGTATGGAACGTCTCACAAACAATAGTCACACCTCTACCATCATCATCATCATCATCATCCATGCAGAACAATGACATGTCGTCTACTAACAAAAAAATCAATATATCCAAATTACAATTACAATCGAAACATTTTCTTCCTTCACAACGGAATGATACACCTGGTGAAGGATGGATCTATGAACCACCCAGTGTCAAATTTTTTTGGAATCGAATGGCAGATCGAAAATTTATTGCTAATATATATCCACCATTAGCATCCTACAAAACTATTTTAGATGTCGGTGCTCGAGGTTATAATCGATATTGTAAAGATTTAATCCATTCCAAAAACGGCAATACGTCAACAACAACAATCTACATGCAAGTTGAGCCATTCCCACCGGATGTTATGAACAACGATGGATTATTAGCTTGTAAAGTTCAAGAAATTCCATACATGTATCCAGAATATCAGCACTACTTTGAGGTTGTTTTAGACTTTGGTGTCTTTGGATGGGACGCGATGCATAGATTTAATTCGACAGAGGAATTGATACAAGATATAGAACAATATGTGAATGGTTTGTTATTTGCTCTAAAACCGAAAGGATTATGGATACTTAAAATTGATAAAGGTTGGGTCCCCGATGAAAAATTAGTTTTTGATAAGTACATATTGCCAAACTTTGAATTGGGAACCTTTCAAAATTGGTCAAGTGGGATCAAACCAACTAAAAAACCATTTGCCTTTTACTTTCTCTATCGGAAGGAGGACGTTTCACCAACAACTCCAGTATACAACGCAAGAACTATCGCCTCGAAGGATCTTGACGGAATCAATACGAAAATTATCCCCCAAAACAACAACCCCATACAGATGGAAAATAATCTACCCGGAACTTCGGATTGGGTCTTGACCAATCCTGCACTCAATCGTGAAATTGAAGGGTACATGTCTCGAACTAGTATACAGAAAGGAAATTCTATCTTGTTGTTTTATAATACCAAAGCACCATCGGTATCCATTGAAATCTTTCGAACTGGGTGGTACAATGGAGATGGTGCACGACGCTACAATGGTCCTGTCATTGTTCCTGGAATGGAACAATACACTCCCAGGCCAAATCAGTTTGGTACTGTCGCTTGCAATTGGACAAATCCACATGTAATTTACACCAATTCGTCATGGACGACGGGAGTGTATGTGGCTCGTTTGACAGAACAACGTAGTGGAACACAAAGTTATACAATATTTGTGGTTCGAGATGATACTCCGAAGGAACAACCAGAGATTACATTTCAACTTCCGGTCACCACATATCAGGCTTACAATTATTGGGGTTCTAAATCTCTTTATGGATGGGGATCAGCTCCAGGACGGCGGGGATTGAAAGTATCCTTCGATCGACCGTACACTCGGGGTAGGAATCCTGCCGCTGCATATGGGAATGGTGCTGGAGAATACTTGACCAACATTCAACCAATTGAATCCTATCCCATTAGCTCAAGTGCAGCATGGAATTACAATATGGTACGGTGGTTAGAACGGAATGGCATTGATGTATCGTATATTACCAATGTCGACACACACCTTCGATTACCACGCCTTAGGAAGCCCAAGGTCTTTATGACACAAGGACATGATGAGTATTGGTCATGGCAGATGCGTGATTATGTCGAAGGGTGGAGAGATGAAGGAGTCCATCTAACATTCATGGGATCCAATACAGCCTATATGCAAGTTAGATTTGAGAACGATATGGAAGTTACAATAGAAAATGATCTTGAGCCTCGTATATTGGTTTGTTTCCGATTCACTCGAAAGGATCCAATGAAGAATCATTTACGAAGTACAAAATTTAGAGACACACGTCATGAGGCAGAAATGGTCGGTGTAGGCTATATTGGAGATCCCTTTGATACTGATCTCATTGTGAAGGATTCTTCACATTGGATATTTACTGGTACTGGATTATCCACTGGTGATTCCCTCCCGGGACTTTTGGGATACGAAGTCGATGGCATGGAAGAAAAAGTTCGTAATCAACAACGAACGACGACAATTCTCTTTGAAACACCCGTCATGAATCGCATGAATCAAACGTTGTATTGTCATGGTGTAATCTATACTACTACCACCAAAAGTGGTGGTGGTGGTGCACATGTATTTTCCCCAGGTACGATGCAATGGAGTTGGGCATTGGATGATTACAATGCATTTCCATCTCAGGGATTACGGACATCTCGATTGCATTCATTGGCTGAAATCATGACATGGAATTTTTTAAAAGCCGCTGGTATTGTACCCAAAACAACGATATAGATGACAACACTTGATTGACAAGCCTTTGTTTCTGCGACATGGCTATATACAGAATGTTTCGATAGCAATAAACATTATTTGGATCATGTAATTACAACTTTGAAAGAGAAACAAAATATCCAATCTAGAAAATTGAAAAAATGTATAGTATTTCAACTCCCAAACTTTCTGAAGAATAGAATATTTCATCTCATTTGAAAAAAAGGAACGCTAATGGATTTGAATTATTTTTGAATTATGGCAGCAGTCGTAATTGTAAGAAGTAAAATGCAACAATTCCATACATGACTTGTAACCGAGGAGGTCAAATGGATGGCTGGTATTCAAATAATGCTATTACATGAAAAACTCATTGACAATGTTGGGATTCTAAATCAGAAGAAGCGAGTTTTTGATGGTACTGGAATAACCTAATAGCAACTGCTCATGAGATAAACTTCCCTCATCCAAAACCTAAATAAAGGAAGCTACCCTTGAGAAAGGCAATTAATATTCTTTGACAAATATCAAAGCTGGAAGAGGGAAGAGACAATAATGCAAGATATATGCTATAATGATCAAAGATGATTGAAGGAAACATAGAATAAATGGCATTGATCTAGACACTGTGTCATGCTTAGTTTGCTACATCGCGCATGCCGTCCAAGATCCAAATCACAATGTGCTACGTAATTGTATCTTCAAGTTTACGTTACCTGTAGAGTATTGTTTGCCACTGGATTTCAGATATATATATGCCCGTTCGGCATTTGTGATGCTAAATAAATTCTGGACCGACCTTGACTCGACTTCATCTCAAGTTGAATGTAAACAACTGCAAGGGATGGAACAATTCATATTTTACGTTCGGAACCTTTTCGAAGCAAGTCTAAAAATCTCTACTATTCTCATAATAAACTGAAAATGAACCGCTCAGACTATCTTTGGCGTGTACGACGTGTAAGGCAAAAGAGTCGTTCACAATTACAAAATGAGAATGTCTCGGATGTCCTGTCATCAACGATGGAAGGAAATGATGAGGATGAAGACGATGATGATGAAAACTTTGATGATAGTCTTCCTGGTGCCTATTCTGTTTCTCGTGAACTTCGGGATGAATCATCACGAAGAATAATAACAACAACCACAGAAACGACGAGATCACCTGTGGATAATACAGATGCCTTCACAGTAACAGGAAATTACCCTACTTCTGTGGAAGACAACAGAGACATGGAAGAACCATCGACCTCCATTGGTTTTCGCTGTGAGTATGCTCAGCAATCACCAAAATCAATGACAATCTATGCATTTTGCAAACAGCGGCAAATACGATTTGGAGTTATTAGCTTTTTCGTTATCATGATCATTCTATCCACCACCTTAGCAATGTATAATATGCTTCAAGGAAAAACACAGGATGCGTTGAACCCATATTGTACCATAGATCGAAGAAAAATGGTTTCATGTCCAACAGGATATCTAGAAATTCCTTCCTGTGTAGTAGAAACAATGCAAGAACTGACAAGAGACCTACTAAACTCTAATGACGTTAATTCATATCCATGCGATGTTCCGCATTTTGCTCTTGCAGCTGTCGCAATTGTTAAAGTCAACTCCTCCAAAGAAAATCCTATAGAGGACATATTTCAATATTGGACGTTGGCAGTCATTTACTTTGCACTGGGTGGACAAGATTGGACATCGGACAACAATTGGTTAACTGGAAATTCGGTCTGTGAAGAAGATTGGTTTGGTCTATCGTGCTCGAGGGACGATAACAATACAATCTACATTGACGCCTTTGAAATGATTTCAAACAATGCTGTTGGGTCCTTCCCATTGGAGATTACCCTTCTCACTTCGTTGACTCGTCTGCTTCTTACTGGCAATACTATTACAGGAACCATACCAACCGAAGTCGGCAATTTGCAGAATCTATCAGAACTTTGGATTGAGAGTATACCTATCAACGGGACGATACCGTCTGAGATTGGCCAATGCCAAAACTTGGAAATGATATCTTTGCATGCTGTTGACGTATCGGGCACGATACCTACTGAGATTGGAAACTTGTCTACTTTAGGTAAGCTATCCATCTGAATACTACTAGTCCTAGCAATCCAAATCAAATATGTCTATATGGCTCATGAATATTCCTTTTTTTGCTTAGAAAATTTAAAACTTTCAAATATTTTTCTGGAAGGAACCTTACCAACCGAAATGGGCTTACTTTCTAATCTCGAATTTTTGAGTCTTTCCAATATGCGTCAATTACGCGGAAATCTTCCATCTCAATTTGTCAATTTGGCACAACTTTCAGGACTTTTAATTTTTAACAGTCTCCAAAACAATGATATTAATTTCTCCTCCTTTCTTTCAAGCCTCCCAACAACATTGGCATTCTTGACGTTAATTGATTCGAGATTCATTTCGTCCATACCTGAAAGTATATCCTTATTTCGCAATTTGACGGACCTGACTTTGATTGATCTGTCAATCACTGGAACAGTGCCATCCGAAATAGGCTTAATGACAGAACTACAAAAATTGGAATTGTCAGAATTGATGATGGAAGGTGACATCCCCTCTGAAATTGGAAGATTGACTCATCTGACGGAGCTAAGTGGTGAAAAAAGCAACTTTGCAAAATCTTTGCCTCAAGAGATAAGTGATCTATCAGAGTTAAAGTTAATTTATGGCTTTGATTGAGATGCTTTCTTTGAAGGATTGAATGGATCTTGTTAAATTTGGAATACAGAAAAATGGAAAATGAGCAACAATGTCAACCTTGGATTACAATTTCTAAGGTTATCAATATCTCACCTTATGCGCATCAATTCAATCCATAAAAATTGTAAATTGAAATCATGGAAAATAAAACACAACAAATTTCCTTCCTAGTGAGAATGCAAAAATCAAGCTCTTTTTCAAAGCGACGCAATATTTATCAGACAAGGGTTAATGATAACAACAACAGAGACAGGTTATACAACAATTATAGAAAATGCATGATGTTAATGAACTAAATCCAACACTAAAGATTTTGTACAATAGGTCAAATAGGTCATTTTAATACATCCTTTCCAAAAAAAGTTGTTATTCCTTACTTTTACGGTAGGAAAACATTACGTCATTGGACAAGATTTTCTTTCGACAAACTCACACAGTTCGAAAAAATGATCATCATCCAAGTTTATCCATGGACATTTTCTTAGCATAATCACAATTCGAACCAAGTACCGTCGTAGTTCAACATTTTGTGTCCCCGAGATAAATTGTGGTGTCACAAAATACGGCAACAAACACAAATCCTCCATGGTCAAAAAATTCAAAACGTTGAATGACAATATTCGGCTGCATCAAGGAAAAGTTTGTACATCAACACTTACTCTCTATCATCTTGGAGAAATTAGTGCATGCATATATATATATTCCAATTTTCAATATACATATATTCCTTTGTTCCATGGTATGAAAATGGCCTTAGTTTTCCTTTCGATATAAGAAATAAAATCGAATACCACGTTTCCGTGTCGGATTGATACCACTTTCCCATTCTTCTAAATTACCCAATGTGAAATATCGTCCAAAGAAATTTTGAATCATATCATCATGATCGGGGACCCACCCATCATTGGTTTTGAGGATCCATAATCCCTTGGGTTTTAAAACATACAACAGTCCTGTCAAATAACCATCATAATTTTCCTTTGATTCGGTAATATTGGTAGTTGTTAATAATCCAGCTCCAAGGACACCAATATCGAGGACGACATCAAAGTATAAATTATATTGTGGATATAGGATTGGAATCTCATGAAGCTTACAAATTAATAATCCATCATTATGTAATTCCTTTGGTGGGAATGGTTCCACTTGATAATATTTTGTTGTGGTTGAATTAATCATGGCCTTGCAATTACGATTGTACCCCCGTGCTCCGATATCCAGGACATTGGAAAAGGATTTTAATTTGGGGTAGATCGAACTGATAAATGGACGATCTGCCATTTTCTTCCAAAAGAATCTAACGGAATTAGGTTCATAGACCCAACCGGGAGCTGGAGTTTCATTCCGAGGGAATGGTAATGTACTAACAGATGAGTTTACTGTATCCTCCTTTCCCCGAGGGTGGTCCTTGGGAACGTCGTCATGAATACTTCGTAATGATGTTGATGATGATGACGTTGTTGTTGTTGTTGTGGTAACATTCGGATTTGCAAAGCGTGAAAGATCACTAACTAGTGTAATAGCTGGAAGCATGGTATCAAGTTTGAGAATAAAGATATAACAAGCAATGACAAGTATCATGAGGGATGCATAATTCAATATCGACGACGCCATTCTACTACCAATATGTGCGATTGGGAATATAAATTGGTTACGTGTGCTCAGAATCTTATAAATATCCCTAATCGAATTAGTAAACCCTTATCACTAAAATTGTTATCCACTCTCAACCTATTGCTACGCTACTACTACTACTTGTATCGTTGGATTTTTCAACATGACAACTTGTTATGATGAAAGTTTGTTGTCAGGATGAATGTGATGAATCACCCTGGTTTCATATCAAGTCAGGTCCATATGGATGGCATGTTGAATCCAAACAAAGAATCCCTATGGGTACAGTTATCATACAGAATACATCCTTATCACATATTTGGTATACAAAGAAGGATGAAACTATCACCACAAGACGACAACGACGTTGTTCGTATTGTGGAACAATGGACAAAAACGTAACTTTCAAATCATGTTCAGCATGTCGTGGTGCCAATGTATATTATTGTGGAAGGATATGTCAACGTAATGATTATCCACAACATCGTATCGGATGTTCCTATCTTCGGGACTATTCGATGGGGGAGAATGTACTAAGACTCTTGGAAGAACGTGATGAAATTCGATGTTTGTTACGTATCTATGGATCCTTACAGAAATGTAAAGTGGATTGTTGTACCAATCATCAGGAATATAATTCCAAAATTATAAATCCAATCACGACCCATTGTGGGTCACATCATTGGATGCAAATGATACCAACGAAAGATTCAAATGCTGAAATTCCATTGACGAAGGATCGTATCGTATCGATTGTTCAACAATACACAACATGGAATGTCATGGATATTTCACGTGCACGTCAAGTGATGACTAGGAATAATTTTGGAATATTGGATCCTCATACTTTGGAAACCATTGGTCAGGGTGTCTATCCTCAAGCATCACTTTGGAATCATTCTTGTGATCCAAATTGTCTGGTACGATTTGGAGTCTCTAATAGTAATAGTTGTAGTATCGATGATATGAAATCTATTCAGGAGGATTATACGACTCTACAAATGGTGGCTATTCAAGATATTCCCCCTGGAATGGAATTGACTCATTCCTATGTCGATCCAAGTCATGATACTTCCACTCGACAGGAATACTTGTATCATAATCATGGACTTATTTGTGATTGTCGACGATGTCAAGGACAGATGACGGTACAATTACCACGAATCATTGTCGATAAGAATTATGATGGACTATATCATTGGATTGTAACGAATTACAATCCGTTTGTGTTTATCAAGGATGACACCAACCATCAATCCTTGCATCATGAATTAAATGACACAATTTCAATCTCGATTGATGATGCAATATCCTCCTATCACGGAATAGACGAAACAAATTTGGAGGAGAAAAATAACCATCAATCCTTGCATCATGAATTAAATGACACAATTTCAATCTCGATTGATGATGCAATATCCTCCTACACTGGAATAGACGAAACAAATTTGGAGACACGAAATTCAAATCCAACAGACATGGACTCTGTAAACAAAAAAGATATACATCCAATTCAATCGTTGCCGCAAATCCAACAAACTTTGGAAGATGAAATTTCCTCGTTACGAACAATCCTTTCCAACATGATTGTTAAAGTATCACCACTTTCTCAAAAACTTTATACAGTACGAGGACAATTATTATCAGCGTTACTGGATTTGCATTCCGACAAGTTGACATCTTGTGGAGAAACCAAAGGATATTATTCCAAGGAAATGTATCATCAATGTCAAGCAATGGTTGCATTTTTATGTATCGTCATGCCATCCAATCATCCTCTGTTGGGATTGCAATTATTCACATTGGGTGATTTGATAAATAATAATAATGATGATAATAGTCGTAGTACAGACATTTATCGTTGGGCACGACATGTATTACGCATCAGTCATGGTTCTCAACATTGTCTTGTTCATCAATTGGATATACGTCTATCGGAATGTTGATGACAAAATGAAGATGTTGATGACTATATGCGACAGAGCATGGTGGTGTCCACAACGGTCAAATTGTGAAATTCATGATCTTAAATGACATACTGCTTGCAATCGCCTAACTAAAGATGAAGAATAAAACTCTAAATTATCCATGACCCTTACTTGACTAATTTTTCTACCAACATGATTTTGATGTGAAAGTACTGTTGAATTGGATGTTCCATAGTATAAACGAATGACAAGGTAGAGCGTATCCTTAATCAACTTATGCGCATGTGCACATATTCATCTACATCATATTGACACACACTTGCGGGTGTGGTCAGAGGTTGTCCCAACCATTTCCCATTCAGGATCAAAGTATCCCTCAACACCCACACGAAAATCCAAACTGACTCGTGTATAGGGAGTGGGATTTGAATTGACAAAATGAGAACGTTTCGTCCCATGAAAGGATAAGACCTCCCCCACCCTGACGGGAATGGCAGGACAGGGATTCATATTATGTGGATTCGGAGAAACATGCAAATCTACCTTGGTTAGATTCCGATCTGTGAGGGGGAGCCAAAAGTTCAATTCACCATCTTGATGTCCATATATAGAATCACGATGAGCCTTGACTTGTGCCCGGGCAGGTCCAGGTTGTAGACGCATCGTCGGTGGACGTTGATAATAAAATGTCATTGCCTTGGGATCCGAGGCATTTGTCAATGACGTTGTGTCATCCTTCCATGTTGCTAA
>CAAAJI010000224.1:65888-80078 GCA_900642245.1 Fragilaria radians
TTTTACTTTGAAATTTCATTATTTTCAATGCGTCTATGTAACTATTTTCTCAAAAAGCCTCCAAGATTTCCCTTGCAGTTTGAAAGCACTTTGGCCAATCTTACAAAGACTCCCACTCCTTCTGCTTTGCAATGAGCAAACTCCAAAGTGAGTCTAGAACAGTTGATATGTTATTTCCATGCTCCTGGTGGTTTTGTATATATTCTTGGATTGCCTTCAGTAACCCTATAGGATCATTCTCAATCTTGGGCAAAAATTCCACATGAACTTGATTTTTTTGCGCTTTCCTGTTGTGCATCTTTCCAATATGATTGCATAGGCTTTAATTATATTATTGCTGTATGTGTTAACTTATACCTTATACCATGCTTGAATTCCATCCCAAACCGCTTGTTTTCTTGATCTCTTGAAATTTTTCAGTGAATTGATTAAACCTCATGAAAACTCTCCACTTTCATCAGAGCTGTGTAAATACTATTTCCTTAATCAAGAGTCTTTTTACAGACAGAATGAAAATTCTGTATTAGTTTCGTAGTCTGAATCTTGAGTTGTAGAGCCTAAATAATAGTGGTAGTTGTTGATTTTCTTCTTGATATCCAATTTTTCTTTCTTGACGTCAAACCCTCTGTCTCCTTTGTCTTCTTAATGTTTTGTTCATCTTCTTAACTCATTTCACCTCAATTTGATGCGCATTGTGTCATATTCTAGTCAATTCTATCAACTTGGGAATCTTTTTGTGTACCAGACAACACAATGCTTATGTGGTTTAACAAAACGTTGAAATTACATCATATGGCAAAGCCTTCCTTAAATTGAGTCTGTGCCTTTCTATTTTCTTTATGGACAAATTAAGGTGTAAATAGAGGTGCGTATAATCTAATAATCTAACCGAATGTATCACAACTTTCGACCGAATGACTTTTCTTGCACTGTACGTGCCATTTGACTAAACCACATGTTTTGCATATCGTACGTACTTGCTACTTGCCTCAATGATAGTTTACTCCCCGAGAAAGCTTCCAGAGTTGCTGTTGTGGTAACTGTCATTTACGAGAGGATGGTTGCATTGGTGCTTGGAATTCTATATTATAATCTACTTGTTCGCATGACACCTGAGTTACAGTAGTAACTTCTTCAATTTCAGTTATTGGAATCAAGTCATGATTGAAACAAAGATATTACTGATGACGAGGTCAACGACGATTTGTGATCAATCAATCTGCCGTTTGGAACTGTAATTGGTCTTTCAAAGTATCACGCAGAACAATATTTCAGCGTGTCAAAGAATCCAATTGGCATGACACATTTTGGAAACATTGAAATATCCCTGAATCATTTGATTGGCATAGTTTCAAGTGAGCTAAGTCTTGCACTCTTTGTTACAAAAGATGGTGTAAGATCTTCCAAATTCAAGTAAGCTTCCCGAAAGATCATTCGTTGCTGGAAATTATCCTGTAAAACATTATTTCCGCAACGAAAAATATCCCAGGATACATATTGGAAAATATAAAATTAAGTCTTTCACTCTACGTTATAAAAGATTCTGTGACACTGCACGACACCTTGAATCCCCCAGGATCCCTTCATTGTTTCCAAGCGATACTTAAAAATTCAATGTATTTATATCTTAACAGACTCATGTAATGAAAAGTATTAACCTCTTATTGATAAACTGTATCTGAATATATTCATGATTCTTCAAAATTCGAGCAAGTTGCCTCACGAACATATACAATAGTCATAAACAACGCATGGTCATGTGGATTTTTCGTAGAGGCTGTGTTGCGATTCGATCAACTACAAGGGTGTATACAAACCAAGAAAGAAATCCAATTCGTCGCAGCTCAAGTCATTCAAAATGTCTATGTAACTTGAATCCAAGGAGCTTGTTGATGAATTTCTAGACAGGTTTTCTGGCATAGTTACTGATGTACTTTCACGATTATCCGTCATCGTTTGTTCAGTACTTTGGAAATTCAAATAATTCATGAATGCATGACCACCCCGGCGTCTTTCATCAATAATACCTTTCTGAATCGAGTTACAACCGAATATAGGTAAATTCTCGAATTCACTAAATTGAATATCAGATTTTGGAAAGTCGTCCGTATTACAATTTAAAATAAAATCAGCAGAATTGATTTCAGTTTCATTTTGGTATTGCTGCCCCCTTGAGTAGATATGGAAGATCGCCTGACTTTTGTTGGCGGTTGCATCTCGTATTGCATGACCTATCTAGGAGACAATAATCAGTGAGCTGTTGAACATGAAATAGCGTAGGCAGAATGTGCAATCATAGAATCATACATACTTTTTGTCTTGCAAGGTTGAAGCCCCCCTCATACCAATCTTTTCCCTTTCCCTTTCTCTTGAGGAATCGAGCCCCTGTTCTCATCACTTCGTCGGCTATAGCGATTACTATCTTGGACTTTTCTGATTTGCGCCTAGCCATGAGATATGTACCAATCGTGTTGCCAACGATTTCCCGGAATTTCTTGTTGCCCGGGTGGTTAAAAAATGCCTTTCCCCTTCCACAAAGCACGTCGTTTTCTGTCGGTACCACAAATGGTGAATTGGAGACAAGGTTTCGATGGACGATAACCGACTGTTGAGAATTGTAGCGTGCCACGTGTGTATCGTTTGCCGTCAGGTTTGCTTTATTAGATGTGAAAGAGGCTGATAAAGACTCTGATGCCTTGTCATGAAGCTTATCGACGATAATCTCATCGTCGTCAATTTGTGACATTTTTCTGGGTATCATCATTTTGTGTGTCGAGGAAAGTTATGGAGAAAAGTTTAGACGTGTTGACAAGTAACAAAACGCAGGCATCGTGTTTTGTATGTCATTACCGTTTTCAGACCATATAAATAGTCGGCGCGATGATTACTCGCTATCTTTTTTTGCGACACAGATATAGGCCATCGGAAAATAGTGTGCGCTATATAGCACTGCGAAATAGTCCTTTATGCAATTTTCAACAGTATTTTGGGCTTCGCGTCGGGATTTACATTTAACAAAAACGGGTTTAGTTAATGGAGAAAGGTCGAATAATTCTAATAAATGTGAACTGATTTTACACGCTCATTTTTTGAAGGTAGCAGCAAAAACTTCTGCTTTGCATGAGTTGGAGCAAATAGCAACAAAAACTTCTGCTTTGCATGAGTTGCAGCAAATAGCAAAATAAGTATTAAATGCTATTAGAATACGCTCTAATTTATTGTCTCAATGAAAACTTCATTTGGGATGTCGGTTGATCATAAACATTTTTTTGGAGCAATTTGATTGTTCTGAGGAGACTTTTTGATAAAAAGAAACTCAATTTTTTCTGCAAAATTCTCTAGAAATGTGATCACTTATTTATTGATGGGGACTTTGACATCATAACAATATCCACGAAAACAGGTTCCTTAAGAGTGTAAACCCTTTTATTTCAATCTTTTCAATGGGCTTGTCTAGTAGTTAGATGTACTCTAGAATTAATTAAGACTATATAAATATATATAAATTGAGATCTTGTATTCAATTCTTGTAAAGAGTTGCAATGTAGCGTGATTTGAATCATGGCAACTTTGCCAAAATTGTTGTACTGATCCTGGTTGAATCGACAAATACTCTCCAGTTACAAGCAAATGTTAGCCATCAGTAAAACTGGATGAAAAAACAATTTTTCCACCATCCAAACCTGCAAGGGAATCTTGTAGATAGTATAAGCCGTACAAACCCTGAATTGTACATCAAATATTCTAGTTCTCTAAAGTTGCTTGTCCTGTCAATAAGAGAGGTCTCCAATGCAGTGCAAAAATATGAAAATTATGCAGATTGTAGCAATCCCTCATAACATTAAACACTTTTAAAATAAAGATTCATCTTTTTCATTCTTTGGTATGGTACATACAGATTTCCAGAAACTTCTTGAGGTAAATTTTATGAAAATGTGAGTGAACATATTGCTGAAGAAGGGTCGATGTCATTCCTGCAATGATCTATTCTTGCAGTCCTTCCTGCATAACTGTAAACGGCCAATATGTGGAATACTTGCAAAGCCTATCAAATACGTCACAGCGAGAAAACTTTCATCGGAGAGGTGCAAAATTGGAGAGACAACCCAGGACCTCAAATGTTCACATGTTGGGTAAGTAAGCATCCCAATTAACAGTAAAAATTGAAGATAATTGCAAACAAATAATTATTTGTCATTACCATAAGCTCTAATTCATGAATCTTAGAATGGAGATTGATCTCATCATTCTTTTGCTTGTATAAGCTGAGGTCCAATTTTGAGATTTTAGTGTTACAAGGTATCGAAGTTGTGGATAGAAATACGTGTTGATGGCACCAAATCTCTCCTGATGTGTTATCGTCAAGCTTTCTAGTGTAAACAGTATTAGCTTAGATGACGCTATTCAGATAAGCTATTCATAATCAAATAATTTACTACAATTTGATTCCTACGAAAGAAAGTTTAACCAACTATTGTCTCTAAAAAGTATTTTTACTTACACTACAGTCAGGTGCTCTCACTGTGTACCAACTACGTTGAGAAGTAAATTAAACGGAATATAATTTTCTGTCCTGGTTATCAAAAGATGGTATACTGTAGAGAGGAATTTACTGCTGTGGAAAGCCTGAGCATAAGTCCGCAATATGCTGCCAAGAGAAGAGTGGGCAACTCACATGGCCAATAAACTGTATTGTTCATCCTCAAACAGGACCAGCAACAATTCCAAACAATACACCTCTACCACAGATTCCTCATGAGGTAATGATGGATGGGCAGGAACTCACGTCATGATTTTTGTACAAAAGCAAAATGCAATGGGATTAAGTTGGTCAAGAAAATGAAATTTCTAAAAGAAATTAAGGAAGCTGTTACAACAATGTCCATGGTTAACTTAAATATAATCATGAGGTACATTGACTCAGCTTCTAAAGTCCATTGGGCTTAGAAAACGCATGCTGTAGCATTAATCCATGTTGAGGTAAAGTGTTTTCAGGGGAAATTGGTGCTTCACTTTCCTTCATTTTGTGCAAAGGAAAGGATAATCTCTTGATTTTGTTTCTCCTCTTTCTCCTTCTTTGCTTTATTCTCTTTCTTTGTACTCACTACAACATTGATTTATGATTACTCAGCACATTGTTTGCTTCTGCTAAAGTTTTTGGGTACTGTCTTTAGACCTGTCAATAAAGATCCATATTTGGACTTAGGCCAATCCTACAAAAAAAATTCTACTCCGTCTCCTTTGCAGTGAGCAAACTCCAAAGTGAGTCTAGAAGCGTTGACATGTTATTTCAATGCTCCTGGTAGTTTTGCATATGTTCTTGGATTGTCTTCAGTAACCCTATAGGATCATTCTCAATCTTGGGCAAAAATTCCACATGAGCTTCGATTTTTTGTTCTTTCCCATATGATGGCATTTGCTTTAATCATGCTGTTGTTTTAGGTGTTTGCATGTTCCTTTTATCAGACTTTAATTCCATCTCAAGCTGCTTGTTTTCTTGGTTTCTTGAAAGTGTCAGTGAATTGATTAGACCTCATGAAAACTCTCCACTTTTCTTTATCAGACTGCAAGACATCCTTCAGAGCTGTGCCAATATTATTTTCATAATTAAAAGTCTTTTTACATACTTAATTATAAATTCTGCTGTAGTTTTGTTGTCTAAAGCTTGAGCCTAAATAATACCGGTAGTTGTAGATGTTGATTCTTGATGGTAGTTTTTGATATTCTTCTTGATGTCCAATTTTCCTTTCTCAATTTCCTGATGTCAAAAACCTCTACCCCCGGGGGCCTTCATGATGTTTCCTTTATCTTCTTAACTCATTTCACCCCAATTTGATGCACAGTGCATCGTTTTCTCGTAGATTCTATCAACTTGGGAATCTTGTGGTGTACCAGACAAACTATGCCTTTGTCGTTTAACAAAATGTTGAAATTATGTCACGGGACAAAGTCTTCTTTACTTGAAACTATACCTTTCTATGTTCCTCTATGGGCAAATTAAGGTGTTAATAGAGGTGCTTGAATCTAATATTCTAACCGAATGTCTCACAACGTTCTTCTTCAACACTAATCATTCGTTAATGACTTTTCTTGCACTGTACGTGCTACTCGACTAAACAATACTTTTCGATTATCGTACGTACTTACCTCACTGACATTACAGAGCTTGAAGCGTGTGTCAGTGCTTGGAGGTTCAATCACAATCTACTTGTCCTCAGTTACTGTAGTAAAGTCTACAATTTACAATTTCAGTTATTGGAATCGAGTCATGATTGTAAGGAATGCTATTCTAGAGCAACGATCTGTAGGTAAACGACGCATTGTCATCAATCGCTTTGTAACTCTGAGACGCATAATGATACAAAAACATCTCCATCATTCTACCGTTTGAAGCTGTAATTGGCATTTTGAATTATCACACAAAACAATATTTCAACGAGACAAAGAATTCCACTATGCGTGACACACGTTGGAAGCTCTCTCAAATATACTCGAAACTTTGATTCACATAGTTTCAATTAAGCTAAGTCATTCACTCTACGTAATCATTGATTATGTAAGGTAAATCATAATCTTCCAAATTCGAATAATCTTCCTGATGAAAGATTATTTGTCTCTTGAATGTATCCTGCAAAAGTCCCGAAACAAAAAATATCCAGTATGTATGATACATTTTGGAAAAACTCCCCGAATCTTCGATTCGCAGAGTTTCAAGTGAACTTAGTCTTTCACTCAACATTATAAAAGAATCTGTGACACTGCACCACACCTTGAATCCCCCAGGATCCCTTCATTATTTACCCATAATGTTAATTCAATTTATTATTTACATCTGGACGGATTCATGTAATGAAAAGTAGTAACCCCTTATTGATAAACTGTATCTGAATGAATATACCCATGATTCTCCAAATTTCGAGCAAGCTGCATGACAAATATGTACAATAGTCATAACAAATTATCGACATATGGATTTTTCGTAAAGGCTGTGTTGCGATTCGATTACTCACAAGTGTGTATACAAATTAAGAAAGAAATCCAATTCGTCGCAGCTCAAGTCATTCAAAATGTCTATATAACTTGAATCCAAGGAGCCTGTTGATGAAGTTCTAGAAAGGTTTCCTGGCATAGTTCCTGATGTACTTTCACGATTATCCGTCATCGTTCGTTCCGTACTTTGGAAATTCAAATAATTCATGAATGCATGATCACCCCGGGGTCTTTCATCAATAATACCTTGCTGGATCGAGTTGCAGCCGAATATAGGTGAATTCTCGAATTCACTAAATTGAATATCAGATTTTGGAAAGTCGTCCGTATTACAATTTGAAATAAAATCAGCAGAATTGATTTCAGTTTCATTTTGGTATTGCTGCCCCCTTGAGTAGATATGGAAGATCGCCTGACTTTTGTTGGCTGTTGCATCTCGTATTGCATGACCTATCTAGGAGACAATAATCAGTGAGCTGTTGGACATAAAATAGCGTAGGCAGAATGTGCAATCATAGAATCATACATACTTTTTGTCTTGCAAGGTTGAAGCCCCCTTCATACCAATCTTTTCCTTTTCCCTTTCTCTTGAGGAATCGAGCCCCTGTTCTCATCACTTCGTCGGCTATAGCGATTACTACCTTGGATTTTTCTGATTTGCGCTTAGCCATGAGATATGTACCAATCGTGTTGCCAACGATTTCCCGGAATTTCTTGTTACCCTGGTGGTGAAAAAATGCCTTTCCCCTTCCACAAAGCACGTCGTTTTCTGTCGGTACCACACATGATGAATCGGAAACAAGGTTTCGATTGACGATAACCGACTGTTGAGAATTGTAGAGTGCCAGGTGCAAATTGTTTGCCGTCAGGTTTGCTTTGTTCGATGTCAAAGAGGCAGATGAAGCTTCTGATGCCTTGCCATGAAGCTTATCGACGATAATCTCATCGTCGTCAATTTGTGACATTTTTCTCGGTATCATCATTTTGTGTGTCGAGGAAAGTTATGGAGAAAAGTTTAGACGTGTTGACTTGAAGCAAACCACAGGCATCGTATTTTGTATGTCATTACCGTTTTCTGTCCCTATAAATAGTCGGCGCGACGATTACTCGCTATCTTTTTTGCGACACACTGATATATGCCATCGGAAACTAGTACGCCATATATAGCATTGTGAAATATTCCTCTATGCAATATTCAACAGTATCTTGGGCTTCGCGCCGGAATTTACATTTAACATAAACGGGTTTATTTACGGAGAAAGTTCGACTAAATTCTTTTAAATGTGAACTAATTTTACAGGATGAATTGCAAACCAAATCATTACGTCTTTTTTCAGACGTCAGCTCCTTACAAATGCGAACTGATTTTACATGCTCATTTTTTAGGGTAGCATCAAAACTTTTGCTTTGCCATGAGTTGGAGCAAATAGCAAAATAATTACTAAATACTATTTGAATACGCTCTATTTTATTGTCTCAATGATTCATAAACATTTTTTGGAGCAATTCGATTGTACTGAGGAGACTTTTTGATAAAAAGAAACTCAATGAATTTTCTGCGAAATTCTCTAGGGAAGAGTTCACTTATTTATGAATTGCCATGAGGACTTTGACATCATGATAATATCCACGAAAACAGGTTCCTTAAGAGTATAAACCCTTTTTCAATCTTTTCAATGGGCTTGTCCAATTGTTAGATGTACTCAAGTTTCAACTATGACTTTCAATCGGATTACAAGCAAATGTTAGTCAGTAATAAATTTGGATGATAAAACAATGTTTTCCTCCATCCAAACATGTAAGTGAATCTTGTAGACAGTAAACGCCGTACAAACCCTGAATAGATGTGTAAATGAATCAAATATTCTAGTTCTCTAAAGTTGCTTTTCCTGTCAGTACGAAAGACTTCTAATGCATTACAAAAAAATGAAAATTATACAGATTGTAGCAATTCTTATAGCATTAAACACTTTTAAAATAAAGATTTATCTTTTTCTTTCTTTGGTATGGTACATACAGATTTCCAGAAACTTCTTGAGGTAAAATTTATGGAAAAGTGAGTGAACAAAATACTGAAGAAGGGCCGGTGTCATTCCTGCAATGATCTATTCTCGCAGTCTTTCCTGCATGAAAACCTCATTTGTAATGTCGATTGATCATGAGCATTTATTTGAAGCAACTTGAGACAAAACTCTATCAATTTTTTCTGCAAAAATCTCTAATTTGTGAACTGCTATGTGGATTTTGACATAAAACACAAAACGAGTATAAACCCTTTATTTAAATCTTTTCAATGGGCAGGTCTAATAGTAAGATGTACTCTGGACTTGATGACGTCTGCATAAACATACGTAAATTGAGACCTTGTATTCAATTCTTGTAATGAGTTGCAATGTAGCATGATTTGAATCATGGCAACTTTGCCAAACTTGTTGTACTGATCCTGGAAGAATCGACAAGTACTCTCCAGTTACAAGCAAATTTTAGTCATCAGTAAAGTTAGATGATAAAACAATTTTTTCCGCCATCCAAACCTGTAATGGAATCTTGTAGACAGTAAAAGCCGTACAAACTCTGAATAGTACATCAAATATTCTAGTTCTCTAAAGTTTATTGTCATGTTAGTAAGGGAGATCTCCAATACAGTGCAAAGAAAATGAAAAATATATAACGCCTGGAAATTCTCATTACAGTAAACGCTTTTTGAAAAAGGATTCATGTTTTCATTCTTTGGTATTGTACATCACAATTTACAACTAGTCATATTTTATTTTTAACAATCTTCAAATTGTGAAGTGTAATTGGAAAAGCTAGGAAATAAGGTTGCACGTAATCCTAGACCAAGGGTTCAATCACTTGACAAAATCCGTGATTTTATACTTGGCCTCAAATGTTTAACATACCACCACTGTGCATGAAACTAAGGAAAATATGACCCTTCTCACAATGTTGTTATATTTGCTTTTCGTATATGATCAATTTTCCCTTTTCCACGAATTCATCTTACTTGCAACTCGATGATTTCGTTCATTGTGCTTTCAGTGCACGTTCCGTAGGATTGTTGTTGTTTTTGCAAGGAAATGTGGCTTAGAATTTTAAAATTCCCAAGCTGGATTTTGTTTAAAAAGTACTTACAGATTTCCAGAAACTAAAATTTATGGAAGAATGAGTGAACATTTTGCAGAGGAAGGCCAACGTCATTCCTGCAATGATCCATACTCACAGTGTTTCCTGAATCACTGTAACGGCCAATACGTGGAATACTTGCGAAGCCTATGGATACGACGTCACACCGAGACAGAGAGGCGCAAAATTGGAGAGACAAGAGTTAAGGATCAAATGGGAACCTTTCGCTTACGTAGTGTACTGTCCTACTTAATTATTCTTTTGGCGCGAGAGTCAATATCCGTAACGACAACAACATTCTTGTTCCCAGCATTCGATCCACCGAGCAAAATGATTGGGACAACGCCAATGATATCCTTAACGTCATCTTCTGTACCAAAGCGAAAGCATTTTGATGAAGAAGCTCAATATTATGCTGATGAGGAAGATTGTTGGAAGAAACCAAGAAATGAGCCATACGTGAAACAAAATGTACCAAACCAAGATTATTCTTCCACAAATGGTTCCTTATGCGTCAATTATACACTGCATCAGGTTGGCGACTGTACCATGGGAGATTGTACCTCATCTACACATGCATTTCGACCAAACTTATGTAGCGAACCAGAAACAAGCTTTTATTCCTTAATGGAATTCTATGACGACGAGCATGAGCAGGAGACAACAACAGCGAACATGACGGACAATTCACAATTCCATTCAATCCTTGTTACACCTGAATCATCTCGAATTGAGAATAAAAGGAGTAATACGACAATTAGAGATAGTTGGAGTTTTTCTAATTCCAGAGAGCAACGACGACACCTTCACAAAACATCTACGGAAGCATTAAATGTGGTGGTGCATCAACTATGGCGAACTTCAAACGGTCGCCAGCATTTGATGAAACAAATTTCACACTAATATCGCATGGCTTTTTGACAGTAGGAAGAGGAATTTATAAATGCTAATCAATATAATCATTGAACAACAAAGGAAAAGTATATTGTGCTATAGATAATTATTATGTGTTCGACATTTCTCAAAATCAGGAAATTCAAATATTGGGTCTCAACTTTCTATATGCATATAATAATCATGCACTCTTTTGCTTAGGTGAAGAAACATCGAAAGGGTTCCTCTTTTTGCCGCTCGCACATTTCCAAGTGCACAATGAAGATGACAAATTCTTTCATGGTATTCTAGATCACATCGTATAGAGGGCAGAAGCATGTGACTGAAAATATAATTCATCTATAGTCAATTAGGAAACGGAGGCTTGGATCCAAAGGAGTAACCATGAAAAAAATGCATCTAGTATTCTGTGTCAAACAGCGATAGGCAGTTTTGATATTTAGGATTGCAACTTTCTGAGATCCTCTGCAACTTCTGGATTGTTGCTTTCAGGGAGTTCAAATGCTGTATTTTTTTTGTGTTTGGCAGTCTATACTTAGCATGAATTGTCGAGCGTAGTCCATATGATCCAAGTTAATTCTAATTGGACCTTCAACTATGACTTCTATGTCTCGTAATACGTACCTTCATTTGCTCAATTACATTCAATTACTTCAAAGTTTTTGATTAACATTTAGCAAGTGCGGCTTAGGAAATCAAATATTTTTGTGATTCTGTTTCAAAATCAGATAAGTTTTCCGATAGACGCGTTATCATGGAGATAAGCTGGAATGTAAAGAATCATTAGCCTTGCTGGTAGCTAAGCTGGAGTGTAACGAATAATTAGCCTTGCTGATAGCCAGCGAAACCTTCCAAGAATCGCAATAGTGTCGAATTTTCCGGAACTGACGTTTTATACAGGGATTAAACATTTTGGGAGATGTAAAGTGTAGGATACGAATGTCATCACTGGATGATATCGCTCCGGCTCGTATCGCAAGAATATTGGCATTGAACATACTAGGGAGTTCCTCCCATTGTCTCTCATAAATTACATTCAACCAACCCTGCTCACTCAATTCTACTTCGTAAGCAATCATATTGCTATCACGCAATTGGATCAATCGATCAAATTCTAATTTTTGAGGCTTTATGAGAAAGACACCCATATTGAATGTATCTACCCAACCATTTCGAGTCTGGTCCATAATGAAATCACGAGCCACGGCAAGCTTTGTTCCATTGTTATTTTGGAAAGAAATCTGTCCTAGCAATAACTGATCAATAGGACCAAGGACCCAACAATCGGAATCTAGATACAAGACTGATCTATATTGCGTCATCCTCCAAACATGTAGCTTGGTAAATTGATCCTTGTATCTTGGACTAGGTTCACGAGATTCCGGCGGGGGTATCCTATCGACAACGCAACGCTTCCAACCCACATGTTCTAACATCTTCCAGTAACTAAGAGGAATTGGCTGGGATGCAAGTTCCATATGGATCATATCAAATGCAATCGTAGGACTCGTATGTTGTCTTATGGACACACCCAGCATTATTGCAGCGTCAACAAAGTCTGATATTTGAGTCAAATCTCCAGTATTCATCGTCACAACTGCAACATGTTGGCTTTCCAGTTGTTGCTGATGGTGCGTGTGGTTGGATATAAAGTCCAAGTTTAGACAGGGCATGGATTGTTCAGCATAGATTTGATCATACAATTGAATCCAAAGTTGACAAGAATATGTTTGATTGTATTTATGATATCCCCCTCTCTGTTGGATACACATTTGCCACGGGGGTAGTTCTTTCTTCCAATAAATGACAGAGTATGTAGTACTTATATTCATTGTTGTGACGCTTGGAATTATTGTTTCTGTTGGGACTGTGCTGTTCGTTTGATTTTGCCTCTCAAGATGGAGTAGGGAGTCGTAAGTTACCGCCAACATCACAACTGTACTTAAATCAGCTGAATGGTTGTGATAAATTTCATCCAAATGTCGTGATTCAGACGATAGTCGATGGAATTCGTCCTCATGTGGATGAAACATCCAAAGTTGATAATCCCACAATCCAAGGAATGGTAACTCATTCGAGGATGATTCAGAAGCAGGTAATGGTAGCGTCAACATCTCAAAGAGTTTTCTTTCATTCAATACCATGGAATGAGGTGAAATATACATGATACGGTCATATACAGTCATCCCCCAGAGAGAATACTGTAGTATTCTGCTAATGTTGTGTTCCAATTGACAATACTGACTCCAAACTGTATTCAATCGTATCCATTCCTCCTTAGAGACATGCTTTGTTCCAAAAAGGACTAGATCAAATGCTTGTGATATATTGGAAAGTGAAGCTCCCAAAACAAGAACGGATTGTAAATCATCCATAGTTTCTGGAAATACAGTCCAAATTGAAGTAGTGAACGATGGAAAAAACTCAGGATTGATACAAAAATGACTTTGATTCAATTCATTCATACGATACTTTGTTTTCAAGATTATGGATGCCTTGAATTGTTCCGACGATTCAAGAAATGATTTTCGAGAAATGAACCATTCGTAGTAGTATAGAATGTACAGAATCAGCATCATACAGCCGCCGCCGCCACAGCCACCATAACTCCAACAAAATTTCCTTCTACTCGCATGCCAATTGCTACTAGCAAAGGAATCATAATACCATTGTTGATTCATCCCCCTCAATTAAAAAATTATACAATCCGAGACATTCATGATTTCCGAAAAATGTCAAATAGGATGAGAGTAAAGGGGGAGAAGAGAGAAACCTCGCAAAAGTGACAAAAGTGAAAATGAAGAAGTAATCACAACGTCGTGGATGAATCCCTGTGTAGAATTTGCATACGAAAACGTTTCTGACGACAATGTGTGCGCCCGCCCGCCGTTTCAATCGAAAAAAAAACTTGCAAGAGCTCTTGATGATTTTATCTGCCATGGAAAGAAAAGATGAAGAGATACTTGTCGCGTGTAGAGACATTCAGAATGAAATGGGGGGGGGGGGAGTATGGATGAGATGAAACATGTAATTCATATCATACAAATGTTTCAACGCTGGAAATGCAAATCTATATACATCATTTATGAATACGGTAAAAAAAGAAAGGAATTCAAAAGCTTCCCCTCTAATTGGCTTTGGCTCTTTAGTATTGTTTGAGCATTTGTTTTCTCCAACCAT
>CAAAJI010000225.1:2438-12778 GCA_900642245.1 Fragilaria radians
ATGGCAACCAAATTAGGTGTACCCCTCCAGCGCTGGCAAAAAGTCATCTACATTGCCATTCCCAAACAACCTGGAGTACTGAATATCAACAAGTTCTGCAACAAACACATCTACAAATGTGACCTCAATGCAATGCGCAGCATTACGTGGAAGGAAGCCCTGTCAACACTCGAAGAAGGTAACTCAATAATATGCCATCAGTATGGCAGCAGGAGAGCACTGTCATCATGGAACCCAGTACAAATGGAAATCCTTCAATTGGACAACTCTAGAATCACACGCAGAGACTACGGCCAAATCAACTATGACGCCAGAGCGTGCTACAACAGAATTCTTCCAAGCCTAGCCGCAATGGCAAATTAAGCTCATGGACTGCCAGACTCCATTGTTAAACTGCACTTCAAATTACTGCAAAACATGGTGTATGAGATTCAGATAGAAGGAACTCAACCAGTACAATTCAAGAACGAACACAAAAGTCCAGTGTTTGAAACAGGGTAAGGAAGCCGAAATAGCCCAACCATATGGACCTTTATATCCAATATTCTTCTCAAGTCGATGGATCAATAAGCAATTGAAGCCCACTACCATACCTACAATGCAGAAGAAGTAGTAGTGACGACAACCGCATTTGTTGACGACGTCAACACTCACCACACACAAGCATGCAAGAGATGAGCTTAGACAAAGTGAAGACACAAGATTATAAACAGTGGGAAAGCATCCTCAGGAGCATTGGAAGGAACCCTAGCCCCAGAAAACTGCAATTTTTACAAACTTCGCTCCAACCGGCCAACCAGTCATAGCAGACAACTTCTGAGGCAACGTTGATAATCATGTGGATTCAATTCAATAGTATAAATCATTAAGCTACATGATTTTGCCCACCTTTGGACCAAAACACCAACTACAACACTGGAGAATGCTCCACAACCCTCCAATGACAAGTTCCGAAGTCAAGATCCTCTACAAAAACACATGCATTACAACAATGAGTTACATTATGCTGTTCACATGCAACAAGAAAGATCACATTCACAAAGTTGCATCCAAGCCAATCTCACTAATTTTAAAGAAGTCTCAACAACATCACGAGACGTAGTATACGGCCCAGCTCAACTAGGAGGACTGGGATGGTATAACCTTGAACTTGAAACCAGAATAAGCCAACTAGAACAACTAATTCACACTCTCAACAACAAAAACCAACTAGGTCTACTCATTTACGCAACAATTGAAAACTGGTGTTGGTACATTGGTTTCTCCCCATTCAATAACAGTCATTTTAAAATAGTGCATGACAAAACAAACTGGCTCCAATGCATCTCAGAATATGTGCACTCACACAACATTAACCTAGAATTCATAATCAAAGGCAATGTGTATATCATGGAACAAGCATACAAGCTCAACCTTTCGGTCGCGGAGATCCGATACATCAACTACTGCCAGTTATACCTAGCCGTGATATCACTTGCCAACATATCTGACAAACAAGGCTCTTACATCATTACCGAAGCGTGGGTTAGACTAAAAGCCCACAGGCGTATGGTTGGAAATAGAGTAAGAAGCATTCAGCAACTACCATCTTCCTCATCCTGGACAGCCTGTAAAAGAGTACTACAGTCTTTCACCTGTTTGAACCAATGTTGCCTTAAAACACAGCTGGGAGAGTGGATTGTGGATGCAAGAGAGATCAGAGCTAACTTTAAGACCTATTGCACACAAGACGTAGTGGGACAAACATATCAATTCATATTATACATCAAGAAGTCATCAACCGGAAAGATTCTACCACAACAACATCTCCACACTCCATTCTGAAGACAAACTACCATTTCTCAGTACAACACGATCACCTTGTAATAGTATCTGATGCTTTGGTTATAAACGGCAGTGCAACGTGGGCATACAAGATAGCCACGGTCATCAATTAACCTCCCAATCAGGCAAAGTCAGAGGCAATAACATCACCAGCTTTCGTGCAGAATTATGGGTGTATTAGCCACCTTAGTTGAGACAAGAGATTTTGACCCTGATACTAAGTATACAGTTTACTGTGATAACCAATCAGTGAGACTGAACCCAATGAAAAGTATACGGCCACAAGTTTCTTGGAGTGACTATGACTTGCTTTATGCATGTTATATCAATTATCACAAACAAGTTGTCTTTGAACATGTCAAAGGACACCAAGACACTACCCATGGTGGAAAGGTGCTATCAATTGACGCCCGACTTAACATATTAATGGACTTGCAATCCAAAAAAGCCCACACCGACCCAACCATTACTCAGGAACCAAGGCACACCAGTACCATATGCCTCAATGGGAAAGTCCTAACAGGCAAACTTACAACATCATCGCAGAATGAAATTCATACCATCCGAATTACCAACTATTACAAGAAAAATTTTGGTGAAAACCATGATAAAGTTTTGTGGGACGTATTTTACAGTGTAGTCTTGCACTACAAAAGACTGCCTAGAAGAGTACACAAGATGATTCATAACATAGCACCGACACAGCAGGTCCAGTGCCAACAACAACATCTCACAGAGATGGATCACGCTTCTTCTGTAACGATAGCACCAAACCATACTACACATTGTCACATGCCCTAAAGGCACACAATAGAACAATGAATTGACCTACACATATGAAGGAATACTTCAAATCACCAAGTCATCTGATCAAGAATGGATATTCCAGGATCAACTTGGTTGGTGCAGATGTATTCAAAGTTTTTTAGTACAGAGTGGCTTGAATACATATCTATAGTACAAGTAGTGGGAAAATCAGAAAAACAAATCCTTCAATAAATCATCCAAAGTATTTGGAAAGTCTTGAAGCTTGCGTGGTTACAGAGAAATGATGACATTGATCCAACATCACGAGACTACTCTCAGATTCAAGACTAACAACACACAATTGATTTAAAGACCAAATGATTTACTTTAATGGGCAAAAGTGACCCGTTCTTACTTAGTGATGTTGACACCTGTGATAATCTTGCCTGTTGGGTGGCAATGTATCTTGACACCCTTAGAGCTGAAATCGACACATTTGATCCCGATCTATGGATACAAGTCAAATCTAAACTCCAAGCACAATCCCTTGTCATGTAAAGGGCCGTTAACCCCAAGGACTAGGGTTGGTGTGAATTCAAGTTATAATTAATCACTTTGGAGGACCAATAACTTAGAATAGCACCTAAAATACTTAAAATTAATTGAGGGCAATCTTCCCTTGAGAATGCAAGTGACAAATTACATAATCACCCGTGCTTGAAAAAACAGGATTAAAGTCCCTGTTTTCTCGACCTTAATTAAGCTTGAAGATTGAGATACTTTGTTAGCATATACCAAGTGTCAATGTAGCCCAAATCTCCTAGTAAGGACGGTCTATCAGAGGAAGTAAAACTCTAGATGTTGAGACAATATGGATTGGAAAGAAGCCGTTTGAGCAAAGACATTTCCTGGCCATCCCTTCTGGAAAATACATATTTTTTTGATGATCACACCCAATCTGAGCATTGAAGTATAGGCCATTGAATGGGTCTTGCACTTCACCTCCAATCGCATGTTTCTGGGATAAGTGAATGGGAGTGCTATCAACACTCCGGTGATAATTGGCAAACGGTTTTTATTCAAAAAACTGCTCTGAAAATGTTCTCCCTGCGATTTGCACCCAGCCACCAAAATAATATACTATTGAAGTAGTGATAACTTGACAAAAAGAGTAAAGCTGCTATTTGATGTTAACAAGATCCAATAATTTTTTTGTCATCAATGACTCAAGATGAGAAACTATATGATATCTTATTTCACACAAAAGTATGACATAAATAAAGACTTCAACGCATCGTAACGAACATTACAAAGTGATGCTTTAATTATTGCTAGTGTTGGGCATTTGTGTGGGGGCAACGACGAATCATTTTTGCAGAAGTTGGTCAGTGTCATTTTTGAAAATTTCCCATTTGTGTCATCGTCCATGTTCGTAATTGACCACATAAGCAGTTAATTTCCACCGTTTGCTGATATCCCAGACTGTAAACAGCAAATCTCTTTTTTCGGTCCTAAACTCACAATATTTCTGTTGGACCCGCTTCGCTAAATTTTATTCCAACGGATGAAAATCAACGGATAGGTTTGTCGCCTACATGATACTTTTGTGTATGCCAACATGTAAATTTTATTCATAATTTGTTGTTCACAAAAGGGGCCCTCTAAGTTGTCATTTAGAAAATCCATCTTATCTTCCTAACAAGACATGAATCTTCAGAGTGTTATCGAAAAGGTCACAGAATTGTGTTGTGCTGGAGATACCAAGACCACCGGAACGTCCACAACATCCCAAACTGAATCGTCCAAGGAGGATGTCTTGGAAGAACCCAAGCCTGTTGCGACATCTCCTGTCCAACCCACCACAAGTGTTGAATCCAAACCAACAACGAAGTCATCCTTCACGGATCATGAGACGAAGCATGAATTCTTACTTTGGTCCGAATTATCTCCTTCGTTACAACAGGCTGCAACAGCATTGGGATTTGATTCTACCATGTGGGATGCAGATGGTCATTCTGCTGAGGCATGGTGGAAACACTGGAAAGATTTGACCGAGGAAGAACGATCCGGAGCAGAAGCCTTGGGGTGGGATAAGGATGCCTGGGATCATAAGTATGAGCATTGTAAATTTCAGGACATTCCAGAGGCCGTAAAACGTGCTGCTCAATCCGTGGGATTCACGGAAACTATGTGGGATGACGACACATGGCCAGAAGCAACGAAGCATAAATCATGGTCGGAGCTGACTGAAGAGGAGCAGCGAGCGTTTACGGTATTTGGGTATACGGAGTCTACATGGGATCATTAAGACAAGGGCCGTTAGCTAATGGTATCTGTAGAATAAATGAATATTTGTTGTCATGTGAGATCAAGCACTAAGGGAATTAAAGAAAAATGTTATGATTATTTATTAAGAATTAAAAAAAATTGTTATGATTATTTAATAAGGTGGGTTTATCTATCGTTGCTGATAGGTATTGAAAATGTGCAGTCGATGAACATTTTTATTTTACATGGTTACTCAAAGTGAAAAAAATCACTTCTCAAAAACGTGTCAATGTGCATGAGTCACTCCCGGATCAATACCAACCAAACATATCCCTCCAATGAGGAGAGCCACTCCTAACCATCCATTCCATTGCAATGATTCACCCAACAAAATTGTTCCCAATAGGGTACCAAACATGACACTTCCTCCAATGATAATCGGTATTGTCTGTACGGCAGGAACACCCATACCAGAAACCATAAAAGAAATCATTTCCGCCATACCCACGGAGATACCAGCACAAACTGCCCATTGGACGCCTTTCCAATCCCATGGTAAAAAGGGTGTGTCATTCGAAATAACATTTGTATCGTCATCATTACTATCATCAATGACAACATCTTTGTAATGCTCTTTGTGCTCTGTAGATGCCTCTCGAAGGTAAATAAAGAGTAGCAGGGTCATTCCCAAAAATGCTGCCACAAATTGCAATATAACTCCACCGAGCTTCATCGAATAGGAACCCTTTTTGATAAAGATATTATAGAAGGCATAAGATAATGCACAAACTAATGCTGGAGCTATCCATTCTATTAAAGGAGGCTGTTCAATGGCAAAGGATTCCATAAAATAATGGGATGTGTATCGAGATAAATTTATTCCTCGTGTGATCGGTTGTCAAGAATGTAGTGGTATGGGTGAGTGGTGGTATGGAAAACATACAATAAACATCCAGTTGACACTCATGACGTCATTTGGATGAGAATGCAAATGATTTAGTATCGAGATTTGATTTTGTGTGTGAGAAAATGCAAATGATCGTGAAGTTTGAAGTTAGAGAATCAATCGACACTCTTTTCATTCCTTCTCCCGGTGCACCCCACAGTTTTCTTCTCACAGTCACAGTTTACCATGTAGAATGCTAACTGCAATATTAGTTGGGGCGCTCACTGTGTCGTGGTGGATACCTACTGTACCATTTGTATAGAATTACGATCCATAACATAAATACTAACAGTAACTTTATGATAGTATTTTGTTTTGGCATTGACGTGTGCCAACATAGCCATAATTCATCTTACATGTTCCAATCAACTACCGGATATATCAGTATGTTTTATATATGAATGTCTACATCATGGTGCCTGGAATACACCCATTATTAGCAAACGAAAACTATAAAGTGTAGAATGTAAAATACAATCATACTTTGTTTCGTATCACATTTTTATGTTTATCTCCAAAAACATTTACTTTGGCTTGACTCGTTATTTTCACTTCTCAATTATAAATTTGTAATACTTTGTATTTCACAACAACAAATACAAGAATTACCGAATGAAAAAGATGGTGAAGGGGGAAAATACCCTTCCACAACAGAAACATAAAAAAAATTCAATAAGATGTCAGAAATTCATGAGAAGAAATAATCTCATTCCGGAATGACGGATATCCCTAACCTTTTGGACGGTTTCATACTTTCCCTGGTTCCTAGGGTCACATTATTTTCATTGGTCAACAAACGAAAGTTCCAAACGTTTTTTCGAAATCACACTTGCCCATGCATAATTTGCCTTGCATGATTCGATTGTGTGGTCAATCCTTGTCCCATTGTGGTTACTGCAACGGCGATCGAGCGTCACTTGTGTTGAGGTCCAAGAATGACTCCTCCAAGTCGTATGGAATATTAATTCCCTCGGATCTTTCACCAGAAATTTATCATATTCTTTTACATCGTGGATGGCGTCGATCTGGTCAACATTTGTATCTACCTGATAACTGGGATACTTGTTGTCCTGCCTATACGATACGATTGCCCGTTTCAGAATTCGTCCCAACCAAGAGTCAAAGGAAAGTATTGGCACGCATGAAGAGACATTTAGAGCGAAGACACGGAACACCAACTACAACTCCCAGAAACGTCTCTTCAAGGGATCAAAGTAATGATATTTCAATAATAGCTCAATTGAATGAATGGACGACTTGTATCATTCAAGACCTTACAAAACTCAAAACCCTACCAACGCCTGTGCGGTACAAGGTAACATCAAATGACCGAGAAGACACCATAACTGGGATATCTACAATCTGTGCCGCCATAGCTGGTCCATCGAAGGGAAAATATGACCGAAATATTCTGGCAAAAGAAGTTGTTCAACATCTTCAAAGTATTTGTCCTTCCTGGTTGGACATACATACACACGAACCTAGCGGTCAAATTGTATGTCGAATTCCCAAGGATAAACTTCCCAACACGAGTGAAACCATAGAAAGGGCAATATCAATGGAAACAGAAGTTATAGCCCAAGACGAATTGGGAAATTGGTTTCAAAATTTTTCACCAAGCATTGAGGTTCATGAACCTTACGCGTTTACTATCACTACGCTTCCAGCAGAAGAGTCATCTCTGATGCATGATGTGCATCAACTTTATTTTGAATATCAACAACATGTGCACAAGGATCCTAGTCCGCTTTCGAATGAAGGCAAGGTAGATTGGGGTGACGCGAGCACTGAGTACATTAAGCAAGCAACGGATATGATACATGCAACATACCCCGATCTGTCGACCCCCGATTCCATGAAAATGATGTCTTCCTTCTCATCCTTTTATAGATTTTTGGTAGAAACACCCTTGATCAATACAAAATCCTATGGGACATTCCATCAACATTATCGTATAAATGGAATACTGATAGCTGTGGGAGTCGTGGATGTATTGTTGGAAGGGATGAGCAGTGTGTATGCGTTTTATCATTCCGAATTTGCCCGCACTCTTTGTCCGTTGGGTAAATTTATGATTCTAAAGGAGATTGAATATTGTCAACAAAACAACTTGCCTTATTATTACTTAGGCTATTACATTCACTCGTGTGGTAAAATGAAGTACAAGGCAGACTACGTCCCCTCACAACTATTATGCCCCGACACCTTTCGATGGATTCCAGCCAAAGAGGGACAAACCATCCTTGATCGTGAATCCCCTATACGAAATATATGTCGGTTGTCTCCGGATTCGATACTTCCCGAGGCAGCTGTATTGGACATATCGGCGATTACCGAATCCATTCAGTTGTATGTGGGTATTCCCAATCCTGTCAACGTCACAATGTTAAATAGCAATGGTCAAGAGATTGTCCGACCATTACTGGAGGAATTTGTTCGTCATGTCGGACCGGAAGTAAGTCGTCAGTGTATTGTAAAATTTGCATGATAACTATGATTCTCGACAAGTATTGCCAGCTTGTTGACATGTTCCTTCCAAAGGCAATGTATGCCTTTATTTTGATGATTTTGGAATTCAAAACAATTTTGCATACCTTTCGATTTGGCTCAAAGTCTTACCGCTGTGACGATAAGAGATATTGTAACCCCATATGCTATCTTCTCGACGTTGTCATTACTCGTGGTGAGGATATTTCTTGCTGGCTGTCATGGATATTACATGGGATTGATGTAAGTTCTAAGAATAATATATTTCGTTGTTTCCTTTGGATATCAACATAAATATAACGGGCAATGGCATTGTCAAGATCGCTTCCATTAATGATGGTGAATTCCATTGTTGATACAATAATGATTCGATTTGACAATATCCACCATGTTTCATACGTGAACTGAAATGATAAGAAAAGCTGCTGTTGTTCTCGTCAGAGAGAATTAACACTACCTTCATCTTGTCGCCCAGATTGAAAGAAAATTATGTATTCTAATTTTCATGGCTTGTATAAGGTTTCCCGTCACAAAGGAACGTGTGGCGTGAGAAGTAGAACAAGTTCTACAAAATCCTATTTCATTCATCAACGATATTTCATTTTGCAAATCAACTTATTTAACTTTCTTCTTGTTTCAACATTCATGATTAGGTTTCTTCGGAATAATTCTAATTCTATGGCAAGCATGACAATCGTGGCTGGTGGGATGGGCACATACCGCCAAGGAAAGACGAACATTATAACCCTTGTTGCTGAATCAAGTTAGCTCCGTGTGAGGCGGGGATATGGATATGCTATGTAACATCCTTAACAGATACATTCTTTATCAATTACATTAACATTTGTAGCAATCCTCGCACTCAAGCGCTTCATGGGATTCATGCATTACAACAATAAATTACTTTTTGAGGTGTTACAGATAAATTAGATATATTTTAGAAATGTGTAATATCGAACGAACGTAGAATTGGAATACGAAGGTATACATGAAACTGTTGTTCATGACGCAACATTAAAAAATGGAAGAAAAATTTAAATGTTTTTGCAAATCAAGGTGATAGATTCTCATGACATGATACCACCACCCTGTGAACTCAAATCGACACCATTCTTCCTCTTGGTTTTACTGTAAAAGAACATGGCAGCCGCAGATGCGACTAACGTCGTCATGGCAAATGTCCATGCCCAACCTACAGATGCACTTCCACGAGATGATGCTACAGCACGTTCTGTCCGTGGCAAGATAGTATGAATGTAGTTGCACCCGCCAGTCGACTTGGTAGAAATCTCCAAATTGCTTTCACATTTGGCCGAACGTTCATAGACATCGGTACAAATTTCACGAATCGTATCGGCATCATTGGCATCGGCATTGTAGTCATCATCGTACGCGCTGGGTTCCTTACAGCTAATGCAGTCGGACCCAACCAATGATGTGGATGTGTAGGGAAGTGCAATTCCTGTCTGCTCTTCATAGACAGATGCATCTGTCTTGACACTGCATTGACGATCGGAAAAGGCACCCAAATGAATGCTCTTACCATTGGAAGAGCAGTAGGCACCAACGTAAATTTGCGTAGAATCATCCCCATCGTTATTGTTCTTATTGTTGTTACCCTGAGGGTTGCGGCATTCCAAATATCGATCTACTTCAAAATCATCTTCCTCATCGTTTTCACAATAATCCAATCCAGCCGTTGCATAACACTTTGACAAGCATACATTGTCATCATTGATAGAATCATCATCTTCACAACTACACTTACTCTTCACCTTGGCGCAATTGTACTCCTTCTGAGACTTTTGAGAGTCCATGTAAGCTTCTACGAATTCCTTCAATTCCACCAAGTATTCAGCTCCACCTTTGCAATTGTTGGAACACTTGTTCTTCGTGGGACAGAGTTTGAAAAGGACAAGTCGTTCGGATTCAGTTGGTTCTGCATCAGCATCACCGCTATTACCCTGGGCACGAAAGTTGAGTGTGGTGTGGCAAGAATCAAACTGAAGGGAGTAATCCGACATCCAAGTCAAATCGTAATTATTCTTGTTGTTATTGTTACCCAACC
>CAAAJI010000225.1:25241-38312 GCA_900642245.1 Fragilaria radians
AAAATTTACGCTTGCAATGCATTCCGCTCGACTGTAACCGTAAGAACGAGTAGTTTCAAAAAAGTCATTGGAATTGGAATATAGTACGATAACCAAAACCCCATAGGAAAAAATCTTTGCCTCCATCTTAAAATCATCAATAGCATCATGACTAGCATCGAACCCGATGATTTGTACACGTTACGAGCCCAATACCATTTAGGTCATTACGCACTTGCTCTCGAGGAAGCCAAGACCATTGCACGAAGGCCGATGAGCCAAGAATTGAAGGCGGAACGAGAAGAATATGTTCAACGCTCACACTTGGGACTGGGAGAACCAGTTACTGGAGGAGACACTCCCGGTATGTACCGACGGTATCTCTTTGTTGTCCAATATAAAGGATTCAAACTCTCTCATGACGTTTCGCACTTTGCTTTTTCATATGTTACTTTCTAGGCCTCAAGGCACTTTGGATTAAATCGAAGTATGAACGTGCTACGAATGAAAGTGAGAAAAATGCTCTTGTTGAAGAAATGAAAGGACTAGTCGCTTCCAGTGATGGTATGCCCTCCGTTGCACTCTATGCCTCCCAATTATACTTCTCTCATGGCATGACGAAGGATGCTCTCCAATGTGTTCACCTGGGTACAACCTTGGAGCATATGAGCATGGCCTTACAGATTTATCTTAAATTGGATCGCCTTGATTTGGCACAGTCACAATTGGACGCGATGCGTTCGACCGACGAAGATGCCGTACTTACTTCACTTAGTGCCGTTCATGTTGCATTGGCGGGAGGGTCCTCGACCGCTTCGGATGCAGCTCACTCACTCTCTGCTTTGTCAGAACAGTATGGACCATCTCCTCTTTTGCTCAACTTATCCGCTTGTGCCTATTGCATGACAGGAGACTATGAAGAGGCAGAAACAAAATTGCTTGATTGTCAACGAGATTTTTCTCAAAGTCCGGCTCATTCTGACACTCTCATCAATCTCATTGTAGTGAGTCAATACCTCGAGAAGCCATACGAATCTTATCTTTTGGAGTTGCAGAAAATGTTTCCAACCCATCCCTTTTTGGCTGGATTGGAGCGTGTTGAGGGGGCGTTTGCCAGAGAAGCTCTCAAATACAAGGTCACAGCAGCGTAAGGTTTTCCTCTAGCGTATGAGCGAGGAGTTAGCCAATTGGTCGTTAGCAACAAAAAGTCAGAGAGTTGTCTAGTGGAATTCAAACTCCGAAATTTGATCGATAGAAATTAAATCAGTAAAATCAGAACTATTTGACGAACAGCTTTAACAATAGGCTTTTGAACTTGACGGTCATGAAAAGGGATTGTGAAATATGATCCTTAAAAAAATCCTTTTTATCCCAGATGATAAGTCTTCATTATTTGGTGTTGAGTAACGAAACAGAATGCATGGTGCACAATGCTAAGGTAAATTATTTTATCGTCTGCCTTTACGGTAAGTCCATTGAAATGGAAAACAAAAATTTCAATGAATAACACCATATCTCCTATAAAGTACCAAAGGAACATAATACGCCACAAATACTTTGCTTGTATCATAATTCCATGATACTACTACCAAATCACATTTTCGATTCGAATCGAAATTCCATCATACATAGTGCTTCGGTATCACATGAATACAAAAGTCTCTATTGTCATTCTCTGCTCATGTATTCAGTCACTTCAAATCCTTGGCGTTTCCGTGTTGGAAATCATTGACATGGTTGTCTACCTCCCTATATCACACTTACGATCGAGGAAGATGATGAAAGATTCATCAATGAACGTCTACGTGATTACTCATTCGATTTCCTTATGGTGCTGGTGCGTAGAATAAAACAATTCTGACAGCCTGAAGAATGGCTTGTTCCAAAAGAATTACTTCCCTGGTAGCTTGAAGTCGTCATCTTCATAGGATGCTACTGATGTCAACTCCGTCAAAAATGGATCTTCTACGTTATCATCGTCATCATCCTCGTCCGATTGATGTAACGTTGACCACGGTTTCTCAATAAAAGGTTTTGAAGTGACGATTGCGTGATGCGAACTTTCTCGTGACGTAGTAGGGTACCTTAATCTACTAGTATCTGAATGTGAGGGACTATGTCGAGACGACGCGTTGTGTCCTCTTGATGATGACGCTGAAGAGTTCCTTCGATGATTTCGACCATGGTGAAAGTCCTTAGAGTCACGACTTCTGGAACTGGAACGATGTTTACCGGAGTAAGGCTTACTTGATGAATTATCAGTGACAACCGCAACATGGCTGCTTGTAGTTTGTTCTTCCTTTTTTCCTTTATCCAAGGCTTTTGCTGTTGCGTGTCCATTTGCAGTCACTGTAATTAATTCTTTTTCGAGAGATTCGTTTTGTATTTTACATTGATCAATGACAGTTTGAAGTTGTTCTAATTCAACATGGTGTTGTTCCTTTAGCTTCCTCATTTCTGTCATGTGTTCCTCTTTCATAGTCGTTAATTGCGACTGGATTTCCAATTTCTGTTGCGTTATATCCGTTGATTGAGATGCCTCTCGTAATTCCTCAATATATTCCTCCAATCGACGTATCTTATCGTCCTTCGTATCTAGCTTAGCTTGTAGTGCAATTTCTTGTAAAGCTTTTTCACTTTGTATTTCTCCTACCCTGGATTCAAGCTCGACTTCCAACCGCGCTCGTTCTTGCTCTGATTCCTTAATCATATGTATCACCTTAGACATTTGATCCTCCTGTGCTTGTTCCATGGTAGATATTTTCTCAGTCAAGGTTTTTATTTTGTACATTGCCTCCACTAGTTTTGCTTGCAAATGCGACGTGTAGCTTTGCAGTATCTGATTCTGTTGCGCTTGTGACGAACGATTCAAGCTCAACCCCCAACGTCCTCCAAACCCACTGGTACTACTACGGACACTAGCTCTGGATCGATTGTCATCGTCATCATCCTGATCAGAATTATCTTTCATCAGTCCCTCTTGGTGATGGCGATTTAAATGATGAGCAAGACGATCCTTCGGATTCACTTGCTGATTGTTGGCGAGGAATGACGAAAGTGATGAAGAAATCTCCTTGGGAGCCTCCTCCTGAACCACATGTTGCAATTGTTCTATGTATTCCAGATCTTCATCCTCAAGGTCACTAAGCCTTTCTTGCAAGGACTTTTTTTGCCATTGCAGATCATCCATGGTAATCGTCAATTCATGAACTTTTTTTCGATACTCCAGCTTGAGATTCTTTAGCTCCTTTCTTGTCTCTCGGAGTGCAGATTCTTGATGATTATACTTTGCATTTAACTCTCTCAACTCGTCATCTTTTTGTTGAACTTCAAGATAAGATGGATTATCGTAAGTTACAACTGACATGCAATCTTGTTGCTCTAATTGCTGGTGATTGTTGTGAATGGAACGCTGGGTGAATGAATTTCCCCCGGCAGCTGGGACTTGCGGTTGTGTGACTTCGGGAACATTACATCGTACTGAGCTTTGTCTCCGAATGAGACCTACAGATAAAGTGGATTGAGCAATACTTTTGTTGCTATCAATCAACACTTCTTCTTCGCCAAGAGTTAACAGCGTGGATGTGAACGCTTGAGTCCAAGATTTCACTTTTGTAGATGCGGACGACGATGTTGATGATGTTGACCAGCTTGGAAGAGATCTAGATGAAGACCACATGTTCTTTTGATACCCTCAATTTGTTTCCTTGTATTACTTCCATCAAACGACAATTGGTCATGTCCTTGTTGATTATAAACTACCTAATAATTAACCGTAGTGATACATTGCTTGTGCGAAGTGGTAGTAGTAGTAGTACTTAGGACGACGGACTACGACAATTTCCGATGATGCTAAGTTCAAATTAATTAATATGGCG
The DNA here is from genome assembly GCA_900642245.1 of Fragilaria radians. Taxonomy (NCBI): domain Eukaryota; phylum Bacillariophyta; class Fragilariophyceae; order Fragilariales; family Fragilariaceae; genus Fragilaria; species Fragilaria radians. The sequence goes on from CAAAJI010000225.1 coordinate 29,099, forward strand.
CTCGAAATAATTTTTTTATCGGGGGTTAAATTGGAAGGTACGTAAGAAGATTGTCACATAAGCAAGAATAAAAGATGAAAAATAAAGAATCTACCTCCACATTCAGTGATACGTGAGTATGGCTACACAATAGTACCAATACTATTGTTTAACTTAAGAAATCCAATAGCCTCAGAGAAAAAAGAAAGTGTTTCAATGTTTTTGCTAAAAGCAGATTCTCAAGAATTGGATTTATCTGAGGTAAATAAATTCTTACTAGCATAGACTTATAAGGCAGCAGAAAATATAATTATTATGATTTTTATATGGAAATCATTATGGTGTATTCCTTTGCTGGAAACAATTTGAAAGGCTAAGCAAAAATAAACAAGCGCTCAGATCCCATATACTTAGTTCACTAACAAGCACACCATCTCATCAAGTACTGAAAGCAAATTTGAGATGAGATGATTCTATTGTGGTAAAAAACTAAAAATCAATTCATCTCATTTACAAATCATAGGGACAAAGGGTATGCAACAATATTATTGATACGAAGGTATTCATCATTCAAATAACTTCATTTCCAATTACCTTTTGAAGACATAAACAACCATACTGGGAGATTGATAAATTGAATAGTATTTCTGAGAATGCCACTATTAGATTCAACAATGACAACGTGAATTATATACCCCTGTTGACCAAAGAATTACAAATATACTCGTAAAAACAAAATTTAACACGAATGATATGGTCATTCAAAGTTGCAAGGAACACAAGTTAGAATCCAGACGTACGCAAAGTGATACACTGAAATTGTAGAGTTAAGAACACGGAGGGTAAATCAAGTCAACAATGGTTTAAGAACATATGATGATATATGACTTTAATATTGAACAAGACATACCAGAAATGATTTTTGAGAAATAGGCAACAACGCCAAAGGACTTCATCAAAACCATATGCAAAAAGATATGGACGAGGAATAAATCAACCAAAAACTTTTGTAGCAGCTTGAAATTACATGAACTGTCATTAAAACATGAATGTAGGTATAAAAGAGAATAAAGCTATGACAAAAGATGTGATATAGTGAATGATAATCCCAAAAAGCATCAGGAGAAATGGAAGAGAATTTGTTTGGGCACCAATATGACTGTGAGATATGAATCAACAAGACTCCAAATTCTTCCTTAATTTGAATCGGGAAAGCTTCAGAAACGTATCATTCTGATGAAACAATGGAAATTCAGCATACACAGGATTTGTTTGGCAATCATGAAGATCCAGTGACAAAATTGGAAATGACACTTGCAATAGCAATTCATGAAAATCTTGCGATGGTTAAATTGGGAAATGGTCCATTGTCATGTAATCCCCAATATTGGAAGCATTGAATTACCAATGCTTTAAATTAGATAAAAAAGTTAAAAGAGAAGTGATTGAAGTGAAATCTGAAAAGAATTAGTCTGAAAGAAATGGATTTGAAAAGATAAATTCCTAATTGAGTAAAGATCAGGAAAAAACGGCTTACTGCGTGGTAGCAAAATGGATGAATGTCTCTTGACGTCAGTTAAAGATCTCATTATGATCAAGAGTCAAATAGAGATGCGGTAAGGAGGATATTGCAGTTGATCATGGCAACTTAATCGTAATGATACAATATATCTTTTTATTGAGATTTCATAGGTACCAAGTGGACATCTAATGTAATAAAACACCTTAAATCCATGAAGGATAAGCTCGCAATAGAGCAAAACTTCTTTCTTTGACAAAGACAAAAGCCTATGCTTAAGAATCAAGCAATAACGTCATTCATATCTAAGGTATTGCTTTCCATATTGTACGTTCCCAAAGATAATGATGTGCAAATGTAATATACTTCTCGGATGGATTTATTTCAAGTCATTCAGATTGACATAGTATGATGTCTTTATTGATGCAAGATTTCCAAATCAGATAATGACAGCAGGAGAATTAGGAGGAAACCCCAAGACTCTCACATTGGTTATGAGGGCTTAATTCTTGTTACACCATCGCTTCTTTTTCTTTTGTTGCTTCTAAACAAGGAAATCCCGTCACTAAGGATGTTTCTCACCTAATGATTCGAAAACAGTAAACTTATTTGGATCGAACACCGATGACCTCGACGTGATTTCCAATTAAGAAAATAACGTGATTTTCAATTAGGAAAATGACGTGATTTCCAATTAGGAAAAGGGCAGACTAAAATGCAATTCTATTTAGAAGACTTACAAACTTGGTTTTATCCCTTTCGTTTTTCTTCAACTCAACTTGGAAATAGTCCGTGAAAGTTTTCGGAGAAAACTCTTTCTCGAGACTTTAAAGAACACATTTCATTTCGAATAGAAATTGTTCAGCAATGACCCTTAGTCCTAAACAAGAAGATTGGCGCATATTGCTATTGGGAGAACACCTCCGGAAGGGAGAAGGATCCTTGATACCGGATGTTGAGGAATCCTTAAACTTGATTCCAACAAGCGAGGCAATATCTGACATTCATTACGATTTCTTTGCCCTTTACATTGGATCTGACTCTTGTCCTTCCTGTCGATCTTTCAGTCAAACTCTTCTTCAAAACTTATCTCACCTTGAACGAAATCGATGTAAAGTAATATTCGTAAGCAACGACAAGGATGAAGCTTCGTATGACACCAGCATACGCACACTGTCCAGCTTAGATTTCATGTGTTACTCTCCTTCCAAAACACAATTGCTCAGAGGTTATTTCAACATTCCAACTGTTCCTGCACTTCTTATTTTCAGAAATGAAAACTTCTCAGAAAATATGCCGGCATATATATCGAATGCACGATATGATCTTGTCATTGATCCGGAATGTTTAAGGTTTCCTTGGCCTAGTAAGGAGGCTAGTATCTTCTCAGCAATGGATCGATTGCTGATCCACGGACAGTATGGAAAGTGGTGGCACTATGGCCATCGAATCTATCCCACATTGAACAGTCAGACTTACATGGACGACCATGCTGTACGAGCCAGGGCAGGTATCTTAAATGTCATAACCTGGCTTGCACTCATCAAGGTCCTACACGGCTCGGATGATATGACGCTTGCTAAATTCATCTTTCCAATAATTTTTTGGGACTTTCTATCTAGCATGATCTGGGGGCTTACTCCATTTGCTCCATTTGGTGTGATTGGCACAATAATTGCAATTCTCTTTCAGCCCACACCATATTGGACTCCAGCTCGTCCCAGACGATTTGCTTGGATGATCGGATTGGTCTTCTCTTCCGCATGTTTTACAGGCTTTTCTTTCCGTCAAGAGTTGGGTGACGCATTCCTTCCATTTATGATAACTTTAGTTTTGACATTCAATGTCTTTACGTGGTTGGAATGTTCAGCTGGATTTTGTGCTGGTTGTTGGATGTATAATCGAATCCTTGTTCCAACCTTGAAATGGGAGCCTTGTATAGAATGTCGTTAGTGATAAAGGTCAATCAATTCATGAATTTTTAGATGAGATAATCAATCATGCGTACATCTGAAACACGTACGTCAACTCATTAGCGAGAGAATCACAGAGCTTTGGGAGCTCACATGGGGGCCACTGAGTTTGTCGACAAAGAAGGAAGACAGTACACTTCTGCCAGTCAGTTGACAAGCTCAATAAATTATGATTTAGTTAATGCTTTAGCTTTACGTTACATTTTTCAATAGCAAATACTTAGGGATGTCCGTATCCTAAAAATCGGTATCATAAAACCAACCCATACCTCGCCATTAACTTAGAGAGAGGTTTTTAGGATGGTTTTATTAGCATGACCATCACTATATTTGGAATGCTCAAAATCTTGCCAATATCTCTATCGCTTTCTTCCTTCCCATCTAATCTAATGGCTAGTGAAAAGTCGGATTTTTAGGTTGAAAAAGCAAATTTATGACTAAAAAAGAGTTGAAACGGTTTAACAATGACTCCAAATCTACGAAAACTTTGAAAAAGAAGAAGACAACTAGCAGAATAACGCGTTTTGAATTATTTGATCAACACAATTGGTTTGCGCAGTGACAATAGGAGTGAGAAAGTCAACTTGATTGGTGTTTGTGGGTTGACTTGGGACTCGACAAGCAAGTTATCATGACGCCTGTGGTTCAATATTCTCAACATGATTATTGTTGCTGAAATGGATGTACAGAGAGTTGGCTTCATTTTAGGTTGGTGTACTAAAGGAATCAAGCACACAAGTCATATATAAGATTTTTGAGTTGAGTTGCTTCTTTTGATTCCCTTGCTCACTAACGCCAAAATCATGAAAGCAAAAACAATGATTGATAGAGAAGATAAGTCTGCATGGCTTTACTTTGTAAATCTCAATAAAGGGTACAAGCAACTATCAAACAGTTAATTGATGGAACAATGATAATCCCATAAAGATATTGCATTTCCTTCATATCAAATCTGTAGGATCTGAATCTCATCATTACAGTCTCTTAATCAATTTTTGATCACAGTCATTTCACTAACGCACTATAATGCTTATGGTGAGACAAAGTTGAGAAGCTAATTATGTCGTAGTCTCCATGTAATTTCGAATACAAACAATTATCCCAGGTATCCTCGTCAAGTCTATGTTGTAGCAGACTATGGAGATGTTAATGAATACAAAGGGGACAAATAATGCAATACCTGAAGATAATTACGAAAGCAAGCACTAGCAGTTCATATTTGATGGATTTAAGAGGGACGAATTATTGCCTAAATGTTGTAGCGCGCTGAATGAAATTTGTTATTGAATTCACATTAAGACTGACGCTAAGATAACAAGCGTGTTATCTTCCTCACGTAATATTGGATACAAGTCATATTAATTGACTGAATTGATTTCATAGGAAGGCCATTCTACTATAATATTCCATTGAATCGCGGACGCTTGGCAGGAAGTGCTGCTTCTTTTTTCAGATTGACGTCATCAATCAAAAGTTGTAGTGATCTATCATGTCTGCTCGATCTTTTCCTTGAGTGCCATGAAAAGCCAATACTATCGAGAAATTGAATCCGCTCGGGAGTCATATGACATGGATATCCTTCTTTGTATTTCCTATATTGACGCCTTTGCTGATGAACCCAAGTTCCAAGCCTTGGATATGGCGAGTGCATAAGTGGTACGACACAGTGCCCATACTGTTCTTTGAACTGTATCAGTTCCTGGAAACGTGCATGCCAACTAGATTTATGTGTATGCCAGCAGAATCCGACAGAATTAAGCTTGTTTATGCGTTCTTGGGTCATGTGTGATTCTTTTCCTTCATGTAAAAGGGCGTAGTGGCGTCGTTGTTCTTTTACCCAAAGGCCTAATTTTGGGAATTTGGGATGCATCACAGGGACTAGGCAATCCCCATGATCATCTTTATAGGATTTTAAATCTTGAAAGTGCTTATCCCATGCTGCCTCATGAGCATTCCAAGCGAAACCAATGCAGTCCAAAAGTTTGATGCGGTTAGGAGTGATTGGAGAATACTTTCCGTCAATATGTAGCTTGTACTGCTTTCTTTGCTCAGCGACCCAACAAGCAAGTTTTGGATTTAAGGAATATCCGCGAGGAACGATACAATTACCACTTTCTTTTTTGTATTCTACCAACTCTTAATAGGATTCTAGCCACTTTACATCTTTTCCAGCCTTTGATTCGTTGATAATGTTACCATCGGTTCTTAATACTTCGTTGTCGCCCATAGCCATTGATAACTTAGGCTTAGCACGAAGATTATCGTCAGTAGCAATAATGGATTTCTTTGCAATTGCGATACAATTGCTTTGCATGCTTGCTGCTGTGATCGTTAAATGCAAACGAAGACTAGGATCATGTGAGCTATCGCAGTCATTCGAATGACACCATAATTGATCCGATTTTCTTTTGCTATTGTTGAATTTCCTCTCACATGAAGTTTTCTTCTCACAAGCGATATTAGCCTCTGGCTTAGGTTGCCTTTCCATGGAGGGATATTCCATATACTCCCTTTCCTTTCGATTGATGTTGCTATTTTCGGAATAGACATTTTGATTATTGAGCGTCGGAGTCAGAGGGAAATATGAAAAGGTTCTGGATGCGTTAAACGCATATGTTGCTTGAAGGGAATTCAGTGCTACCTGAACATGGAGTAATTCCGAAGTGAAGGCTTCATCTCTCATTTTAGCTTGAGCTGCTGCAAAAATTCGCATCTTCATTATGTGATAAGGATCGTATACTTTTTCCCACATTGTTGGAAATGAAATGATTCACACTGTTGACGATATATTTGAAATTGCTCGTTGTGTACTTTCCCTCTCGACAAATAGTTAGCTAGTTGAGAACATGGTAGTTGTACTATATCGGGAATGAAAGTGATTATTTAAGGGATTTCTTTCTATTTTTTCGTATTCTATCTATCGAGCATCTATTTTTACAGATAGCGTCTGCTGAATTCAGACTACAGGAAGCAAGCAAGGAAGAAGTTGAAGAGAAGTATAGCGCTTTTGCATATATCGTACATTTATTTGAAATACGTCACAACAAAAAATTTCCTTGAAAAAGGATTCCAGTAAAAAAAGGGACTAAGAGATTGCTAAATGGATTCCGAATCAAAGAATTTGTATGGCTATAAATTTACGAATAAAGCAAAATGTTTGGGTTACATATTTCAAAGAGAGAGTATGTATTGTTCGTATTGGAAAGTAGATGAAAAAAGGATATGTTAAGGAATAGCGTAAGGAATAGCGATGAGAATATTTTTAACCGTAATTTGAAGGTAGTACAATGAACAATTTACAATACATTATTGCCTACTTTTGCACCTTTCTATCTTATCCTTTCAATTTTGAACCTTGCCTTCTTTTCTTTAATATTTTTTAAGAGAAATACTGCTAGGCTACCTACCTTCACAATAATGAATATCTTGAAATCCATTATCACTGATTCAAAACCTGATCTACAACTTCAAATTGAAATAGTGCTATGCATAACAATAAACTTGGATTAAAAATGCTATTTCTGGCTACATCTTTGAACTCAATGACATAAAAATTCCACAGGTAAATATGCAATACTGCTACACATCTTTTGCCATTCGTGTCACAGCTAAAGACACTATCAAAGGAGACATCTATCTTTCATAAATTCTCAGAACAGTAGAATCACCTTGTCATTCACAACGGCTGAATAATTGTCCATGGAGGCTTTACCAGACACATGTGTAAAGCTCAAAGCTACTTATTTTGTATGAAAAGCGCAGTTGCTTTTCAATTTAAAGTCCATTAATTTGAGAGATTATTCGGTTCTTGGGCACTTCATGCCACTCAGCCATACTCTGAATCATAACTATGGATTGCAGTTCTTTCATGTTACTCTAAACCCAACAACAAATGAAATAACAATTCTAATTCCTTGAGTTAACTGTATAATTGAGCACAAATCATGAAAATAATTCGTTTGGGACCTTGCAATGTTAGGATTTTTTTAAATGTTTACAAACTTAAAATCTTTGACGTTTTACTGCGTATTCTTCCTGCCTTGCATGATTTTCGCCCCTGAGTGCTGATTCAACTTTTGTACAGTCTCTTTTTCTTGCATGCCATACAAATCCTACACTTTCAAGACATTGAACCCTCTCAGCAGTCAAGTGACATGAACTACCATTCCTGTATAGCTTATACTGACGTCTTTGATGATGAACCCATGTTCCAAGCTTTGGATTAGTAGGATAGTTCACCGGCACTGCACAATGGCCATATTTGTCTTGAAATTCTAGCAACTCACGTAAGCGCTCGTTCCAAATAGACTTGTGTGTATCCCAGCAGAAACCGATAGAATCTAACTTTTGAATTCGTTCCTGAGTCATATGCGATTCTCGTCCCTCGTTCAAAAGAGCGAAATGACGACGTTGTTCTTTCACCCACAGACCCAGCTTTGGGTATTTTGGATGCATCAGAGGTACTAAGAAATCACCATATTCATCGTTGTATGCCACCAAGTCATTGAATTGCTTATCCCATGCAACCTCGTGAGCGTTCCATGCAAAGCCGATGTCGTCCAAAAGTTGGATGCGGATAGGAGTGATTGGTGCACGCTTCCCGTCAATATGAAGTTTATACTGTTTTCGTTGCTCTGCTACCCAACAAGCAAGTCTTGGATTGGAACTGTATCCACGTGGAACAATGCAGTCACCATTATCGTTTTTGTATTGAAGCAACTGTTTGTAAGATTTCAACCATTTTTTATCGTTTATCGTCATTTTCGGAGGCTTGGAACATTTTTGGATGCTTGGTGGCTTGTCACAATCTTCAGGCAATAGTGCTTTAGGCTTGGCATCTTGATAGTCGTTAGGCATGTCACAGTCTCTTCCAGAAGATACGAATATGCTGATACAGTTGCTATTGCAGCCATTGTTTGTTGCTGTCCTTTCGAGCTGTGATCTTGGTAAAAAAGAACCATGGGCATCACTATCGCTCGAATCAAGAGGCAATACACCAGCACTGCTTTCGGTGGCTTCTATCATTGCAATTGAAACTGAGTCAAATGGATTTGAGCGACAACGTGATTTCAATGTTCCCAAATGTTGAAGGGTCTCCTGGCAGTTTAATCTGCTTCCTATAAGGTAGCTTTGGAAGGTGGGCTTCTTTATGAATGAGTTGACTATGTTTCCCGATGATTCGTTGTGTACGACGTTGAGTTGAAAATCAGAAATCCTTTGATGCATTGGAAATGTATTCTCCAATTCCTTTTGAAAAGGATTTAAACGAAGTTCCAATCCTGCTTGCTTCGCGGCTTGAATTCGCATCTTCATAATATGGTTAGGATCATATACATTATCCCACATGTTGACACAAATGAAAAAATTGAATAGACGCCATTAAACCACGAGATAGCATTCTTTACTGTTTGATCCGCGGATAAGTTTCTTTGGCTGATTTGACAACCGGTAAAAGGATAGGAAGTAGTGGGGTTTCTTAGAACTATTTTTTTCATTTTCATACTACTCGTACATTGTAAAATGTATAGCACAACCTACTATTATTTAGTAACAGTACGCCAACTCTAAGATTGTATATTTTCTACATCCAAAATACTATACAACCGAATCCGTGGTCGTCACAGACTGCAAACTCCAAAATCAATATCACAAGGCTCACTGTCATCCTGTAGAAGAATATTATGTACCAAAAATGTACGGAATCAAAAACTTGGTTCCCTGGTCACAGACGGCAAACCCCAAA
>CAAAJI010000225.1:46274-56766 GCA_900642245.1 Fragilaria radians
CAACAAAAACGTTGGTGATGGAAAGTACCAAGAAGCATAATTGTTTTCAATTAGAGGAGGAATTTCGAAATAATACAGCCCCAGGATGATTTTGCAACAGGGAAACTTAGATTTTGAGAGGCACTGTAAGATACCATTCAGCCCATACGTGAAGGCTAATTCTGAACCCAATCAGAAGAATTTGCAGAAACTAAGAACCATGGACTGTATTTATTTAAGATGTGTTAACAGCATATATGGAGTTAATTAGTTACTTGATTTGCATACAGATGACATGATTACAAGGCACATAGTCACGCTTTTTAAAGTTGAAAAGCAAGATGGCAGAGTAAAAACAAGTCAGAGGAGGTATACTGGAAAAGACAAGGCAGCAAGTACTAAGGCGTCTACAGAGGCCATTATTTTCACATCTGCAATTGAAGCAGATCAAGGAAGGGATGCTATGACAGCAGACATACCCAAACTCGCTTGTTTTGACTAATTAAGTCAGCAATAACGGCGAAAAAATGATCATAAAGATCAAGGAGCAACTAGCAAGCATGCTCGCATATATGGATACAGAAACATAGGCAGATTATGCGGTCCAAGAAGCTAGTGCAAATATCTTATATGCTGAATTGAGAAAAAAATTTCATGGAATGCTATAGGCGTCACTATTATTTTATAAAAAGGTGAGAAGGGATCCTGAAGAGTTAGGATTCAAAGTGAATGGCTACCATCCTTGTGTCGCAAATCGTATAGCATGAGGGAAACAACATGCTATAACTTGGCATGTTGATGTCATCAAGTCGAGTCACGATGACACTAGAGTCAATGATAATTTTTTGAATGTCTAGAAAGTACATATGGAAATAACGATTTGGGTAGTGTTACGGCTACAAGGGGAAAGAAGCACTGATATCTTGGAATGATGTTGGATTATGCAACCCCAAAGACATTGAAATTAAGCATGACTGAATAAGTCTTGAAAATGATTGAAGCATTTGCAGAAGAGTTGAAGAAGACCACGTGTCCCTGGAACAAGATTTTACTCTAATCAGATAAAGAAAAGCTACGAAGGATGATACAATCGAAACTAAAGCGGCCGATTACGGAAGGATCACATGACATTTACATGTAGCATTTGGTGTGCATGAAGACATGAAGAGTCACACAAGAGCGGTAATGACATCAGGAGATGGAGTTATTCAAGCAATTTTCTACAAACTGGAAGTTAATTCCAGAAGTTCGGAAATGATATCAATGGATGATATTTTATCAAAAGTTGTTTATATAGGCACAAGGATGCAAAATAATTGAAGATGTGGTCTTGTGAGAAATTACAAGTGCAATGCAAGTGAAAAAAAATAGAAAAACCAGGTCAGGAAAAAGCCAGACACTTTGAGAAAAAACATTTTATGTGGCAGACACGATTAAAAGGAATCATGCAATAGTTGAGCAATGTTCAACTGCCTCAATGATTGCTGACTACATGATTAAGCCTTTGACAGGAGGACTCTTCAGTATGCTTAGGAAAGAGAGTATCATTCAGATTGATTTGTTGCTTGAACAGCAGCAGTGTGTTAGACGTTATACAAAACAGTAAACTGAAATACTGTATTGCACGAGAGTAAGTATATTCAAAAGGAATTTGCTTTTTAATCCAAGCTAAGAAGCACTAATAGAACAGCTCTAATGTATACGATTCTGAACGTGATGGAGAATATGGCCATTGGTCAACAGATCATAGCGCTCAATCAAACATCAGTATAAGTAATAAGTTACAAAATTTACACCGGAAAGAAATCACATCTGTAGTTTAGATGGTGGTGCAGACACTGATTGAATCAAAGCAAATGAATTGGAACATGTGAATAAGGATACAAGATGAATAATCAAGACCGCAGAAGCAAGGTAAATATGATGAACGATCAATTAAAATTATGCCAGAAGCGTATGAAAGATTAAGAGCGTACAGTTGACACCGTGTCCTAGCAACAGAGAAAGAGAAAAAATGAAGTACAGATGCAACAGCAGATAAGAAATTATAAAATCTAAACAAAGAAATCAAACATCAAAGGAGTAAGGAAGAATGGAAAAAGAAACGAATTTTCTCAAATTGGTGAACGATGTTGTGGAGTTAGAATTCAGAATTGGAAGTTTCAAACCAATACTCGTTATTGAAGGCATGCAGGCATCACATTTTTTAGTATTGATAAAAAATAGAATTTTGTTTTCTGCAACTAGAAAACCCATGATAAGGCCTGTACTTAGAATGAAAGAACGCAACTAAGAATTTAGGAAATCATTAAGGACAGCATGAGCCAATGGTCTGGCAAAGCATACAAACTGAAAATGGGATTGACAATAGCAAGCTTATACATTTAGCAAATCTTGCAAGAAAAAAGGAGAATAGAAGACAACAGTGACAGCTCAATTACAGGCAATGCCACATGGAAGAGGAAGTAAGGAATCAATGGAAGAAGTTTTGAGCCGATCTGATCAAAAAAGTTCAGAAAACTAATAAGTCTGGGAAATGATTCAATAGTAGCTGGAGACATCCATCGTTACAAAACCTTAAAGGGAATCTAAAAAAAATCTATGTGACGTATGCGGAATGGAGCTAATAAATCCCAATAAATGCGAGATCAAATTGTTCAGATACGGCAAGCCATGTAACGATCAAGTATTTGCATCAGATAAACATCTCATGTAGTTTTTTATTTGGAATCTGAAGAATTCTCAACAGAGCCATTTATAGACCTCTACAAGATAGTATTAAACTTATTGGAATTCAAACAATAATGCGAACCACAGAAGCAAACTCAGGAAAGACAATTATTCTCAATTTATTAAATATTGTAAACAGATACATTACGGGAAAACCCAGCAAGGTAAAAGCTTTATCTGCAGCAGAAATGAAAACAATCTTGACGTATCAATGGAAGCACTCCCAGCACAAATGTTCCAGAGTGGTTAGAGATAAATATGCACAAGTCGATTTTGCATCCTAGGACGAGCTAAATCAGAATTCTTACTTTATAAAAAACCATAGAGGCAAGCGCATTGATTGCACCACAATTCAAATATCTCTATTCAAATTAATGAACATTATATTTTATCATGCAACGAACTGGGACGAAGGAAGATTTGGCTTTCAGCACGAAAAAATAATCTCCTTGTTCAGAACAGGTCAAGGAAGCGGAAGTAGCAGTTCTACTTAGGTATTTATCAAGATCAGTAATTTAGGTGGCCAGAGCTCTTGTCGACAATGTGTATACGCATCTCATAATGGCCGATAAATATTAGGCATAATGGAAACCGTTATGCAAAGTTTATGCAAAAGGAAGAACACATTGAGGTGAGTGGAGATGTACATACAGTGTGTTGGGAGTTTCAAAGAAAAGGTAAATGATGGATAGTAAGTTCAATTCAAAGTTTTTTTAACGGATTAATTGATTAAAAAGCTTAAGACATCATGTTTTAACTTCGTAAAAATAGACACATGGAATTCCTCAATACTAGTATCATAAACAAGGCAATAAATAACGGATTCCTTATTCAGAGTGAAGACGTGACATTCAAAAAGAAGAACGACGGCGTCACATTTAATATGTCTGAATGAAAGATGAGTTTTTTTCTGGAATCAATATCTTTGGTTCGAAGGTCTACATTCAGATCTGTAGACAATACTTCTAATGTCTTCCGTTTTTCCGCTCAGCATCTGCTGCAACCACTTTTAGTAGTTAAAAGTCATACATTTTTATTTCACTACCTCCATTCCTCAGAATGAGGCGGTCTTGATGTTATTTGTAATTAAACGTGGTAATGCAATTTCTGGGTGACTGTTGTATGGATGTATATCTGACCTAACAAGGTGCTTCTCGATGAGATTACCCGATGCTTGATGAGGCTAACTTCTATTTGTGCAACTTGCTTTATGTTCTTGATCTGATAACTAAGCATTTCCAAGTTTTCCTCCATTTAATTTGTTTAATTCTTAGTGAAGATTTCGTCACTTTTATCCTGATTTACCATGCATTGCTTTTTGTACATCAAATGGTGAAGACTATATCCGTGACATTTAGACAAGGTCGTTACGTAATCAAGCAATGTATAGTAGTTTTTAACCATATAGCCTTTTCCCACCAACAATCAATTTTATTGCATTTATTTCCATGGAAATAGAGATTTATGGTTTTAAGCTTCGTCAATAATGCCACATCTTGTCAAAACCATTTGTTACGATTGCTCTTTTCTACCCTTTGAATGAATTTGCAACAAAGTGTTTAAGTACTCTCATAATTATGTATAATGTTAATTTAATATTACTCAAAAGCCAACATCAAAGCAAATTCCTTGTGTTGTCTACAGAATTAAGCATGAAGCGTACACATATTTCATTTACTGCATTGCAATAATAGAAAAAAAATCAAATTCTATGCTCATTCACTTCTAATCTTTGTCGTTTTCCCGAGAATTCTTCCTGTCTTGCATGATTTTCGGCCCTGAGCAATTGTGCTGATTCGTCTTTTGTACAGTCTCTTTTTCTTGCATGCCATAAAAATCCTACACTTTCAAGACATTGAACCCTCTCAGCAGTCAAGTGACATGAACTACCGTTCCTATATAACTTATACTGACGTCTTTGATGATGAACCCATGTTCCCAGCTTTGGATTAGTAGGATAGTTTACCGGCACAGCACAATGACCATATTTGTCTTGAAATTCTAGCAATTCACGAAAGCGCTCGTTCCAAATAGACTTGTGTGTATCCCAGCAGAAACCGATGGAATCTAACTTTTGAATTCGTTCCTGAGTCATATGCGATTCTCGTCCCTCGTTCAAAAGAGCGAAATGACGACGTTGCTCTTTCACCCACAGACCTAGCTTTGGATATTTTGGATGCATCAGCGGTACTAAGAAATCACCATATTCATCGTTGTATGCTCTCAAGTCGTTGAGTTGCTTATCCCATGCAGCCTCGTGAGCGTTCCATGCAAAGCCGATGTCGTCCAAAAGTTGGATGCGAATAGGAGTGATGGGTGAATGCTTCCCATCAATATAGAGTTTATACTGTTTTCGTTGCTCTGCTACCCAACAAGCAAGTCTTGGATTTGATCCATGTCCACGTGGAACAACGCAGTCACCATTTTCGTTTTTGTATTGAAGCAACTGCTTGTAAGATTTCAACCATTTTTTATCGTTTTTCGTCTTTTTCGGATGCTTAGAACATTTAATGGTGCTTGATGGCTCGTCATGTTCTTTAGACGATACTGCTTTTGGCTTGAGATCTTGATAGTCATTAGGTATTTCAGAGTCCTTTCCGGATGATATGTATATGCTGATGCAATTATTATTGCAGCCATTGTTTGTTGCTGTCCTTTCGAGCTGTGATCTTGGTATAAAAGCATTATGGGTATCGCAATTGCTGGAATCAAGAGGCATTACACCAGCATTGCTTTCTGTGGCTTCTATCATTGTAATTGAACCCGAGACAAATGGATTCGAGCGACGACTTAATTTTAAAGTTCCCAAATGTTGATGCGTCTCATGGCAATTTAATCTGTTTTCTGTAAGGTAGTTTTGGAAGGTGGGCTTCTCTATGAATGAATTGAATATGTTTCCTGATGATTCGTTGTGTACTACGTTGAGTTGAAAATCAGAATTCCTTTGATGCAGTGCGAATCGATTCTCCAGTTGCGTTTGAAGAGGATTTAGATGAAGTCCCAATCCTGCTTGCTTCGCGGCTTGAATTCGCATCTTCATAATATGGTTAGGATCATACACATTATCCCACATGATAACAGATTTAAAGAGCAAATGAGAAGATGATGGCGTGACGAAACATTTGAATCCAGTTTCTGCCAGTACGCGGATGGCATGCAAGGTAAACGTCGGGTTCTCGCCTAATGTCTGATCGAACACCAAATTAAAAGAATGATGTCTGTGCGAATTGTCCAGAAAGGTTTGCTGGTACAGAAATTTTAACGTCAAATTTATCGTTTATGTCTACAACCTTACACAGTACAATAAAACAGTGTGAGAGTAATATCGCTTGAGTATCAAGAGCAGATTCTCACGCGAACTGTGAAATACGATACGGACACAGAGAGCCGTCACCTCTTTAGGTGGGGTAAGGTATCATTCTTTTATCAGCTTGACATTAAACCAATGCTGCATGTTCGACGATCAAATATTTTTAAAAGATTATGAAATGTCTACTCTGAATGCCCAGCTTCCACAATTTGTAACTCAATTCCTTTGTTTTGAGATTGTGAATACTTGAAAGCAATGAAGGAAGGGTACAGGTTTTCTAATGTTCTTCAACTTTTACAACTCTTAAAAATATAGCATAATAAAACAGAAATTACATTATTTTTTAATTGATGCGTACAACTATCGTTTAGCACAAGAGAATTTCCCTACAAATACAATGGAGTCAAAGCAAAAAGATACTGCTCCGTTATTTGATAAAAAGAATAAAAAAACAGCCAGACTACTGATGCACCAATAGACACTAAAAGAAATACTTGATTTGAAATGTCTAGAAGGTTATGATAAATTAAAAGTCTAAAAGTAAATTAAAAGGCTTTTGTGTACCAGTATTGGAGATGTCCCTTAATCTTAGTAGAAGTAAAATGGAGAATGAGAATACTCTATATGTATGCAGAATTATTCACGGAGAGTAATGGTTTAACTGTCAATTTCTTTCCCCAGTTTCTTGTAAGTGGAAAGAATTTGTAATCCTTTCTAGCGCGGAAAAAGCATCCGATTTAATAAGTATAATTTAAAGTATTTGAATTTTACAAGATCAAATTATTGAAAGAAAGTAAATTGCATCATAATTTCACATACCGTCTACTCAACATAGAACAGTACCTGTATAATTGCAATGTAGTTACAGTTTTAAGGTGTCAAACGAAGAAATTATGCCGTATCTCAAGGGTAAGGAAAATTAGGAGAAAATTAAGGCTCCAGTGTGTATAAAAATGTTGAAAAATGACTAAAATACTATCCTTTCTGTCATACTTGATATAGCTACTTGAAGTATTCGGAGCGGTCCTTTCATGACAGTTTCAACAGGATAAATGTCGTTTAAGCCTCTCAAATGAAACTTCTGGATTTACACCTATCAGGTAGGTAGGATATATGGCAAATGACAAGGATCACCTTGGTGAATAAGGAATTTCCCTCATTTTTAATTATAAAGGCGTGACATCTGAAAATATCACCACGCATTGAATGGAATTGAAAGCCTTTTGACGTGGGAGAAAAGTGAGTATACGGTTTCAGATGTTGAAGATAGGCATGTTACAATTGATGGAAGTTGTGCAGCGCTTCATTTGTCTGGAAATACCGGAGAAAAAACAGCAAGAAAAGATTCCAAAATGAAGAATATCTTTTGAATGTAAGATTAACGTCAGGAAAGGTTTTGAAATTGCCATTCAGAATATATTTCACCCAACCTGGTTGGCATGAAGAATTAGCAGGGGGTAGATGATCTGACTATGAACAAAATGCTCCTGATTATTTGTGAGATATACGAAGTATGAATGGTGCTGAACATATGTGTAGCCAATGAATCAGACATACGATGAGTGTCAAATCTCCAAACGTTTTCTTATTAGGTTAGCAATAAATTCCGTTCTACTTATTTACTCAACAGTACTCCCATATCTACCTTAACATACGAATAATCATCCTTTTGTTTCCTCCCAAAGGTTTCAAGGTGATTCATTATGGGACAACCTTGACCACAATTCTGAGTCGTATACTTAACACTCGCACTTCCAGCTAAATACTTTTGCGTATCGACATGTCGCAATCGTACCTTAGCACCACGTTGCCAATATTGTGTCGTACATTCTACAACCCAATCATCACCGGTATCACCCTCACCCTCATTGCCATAGGCGGATACTTCCTGTTGTCGTGACAATGGAGAGGGGATACCATGGGTATGCAAATTACGTTTCGTTTCGAGATGTGTCAATCGAATGGTAGTCCCACAAAGGATGGGAGTACCTGGTGGACAAATACCTTCGGCACTGCTGTGGGCCTCTCGTAACCACCATAATGCTGACGGTTCATTCTTGTGAGGACTCCATGTGACAATTTGTTGTCCACTACCAGATCCTAAACTTTTAGGCTCCGAGGCTAAGTAATTCTTAGATCCTGATTCGATATGTGCCAATTTGACGGCAGATCCACAAGTCACTGGTTTTTCTCCTAAGAAAACGAAAGAATCATTGCTAATGAGAGGAGGAAACTTCTGAATAATCGTTTGCTAATGAATCCAAGAAGAGAAAATTCCTTCATATTGCCTTTGAATCACATTCTCCTTCTAACGTACCAGCAGCTACTTGAATACTCCATAGCAGAGATAGAACGAAAAACGAACTAAAGTTCATGCTTCAAATCGTTTTGAAACTACGTAATGTCTTTTTTAAACCCTTTTTTCTCACGAAAGATAGAGAAAGAAAATTCCAATACAGTATATTTGTCATCCAAGTATTAAGGCAAGGTACATGTAGTGTATCGATGGTCTACTGTCCAGATGGGAGGCAAAAAACCGCCACGCGGTGAAACCACCTTGGGTCACGAGTTAGGACAGACACATCGCAAGGAAAATGATGATCATTGACCAAAAAGCAGCAAATCTTGGACCAATGGGGTCCTAGATGAGATTAATTTGGCACTAAAGTAAAGGGAAAGTGGATCCTACCTACATGGTCAAGGCCATTATTTATTGGCAAGTATATCACTATTCTGCATTGACCTTTCTTTGTTGAGTCTGTACGCTCAATACAGCGTAGAAGAAAAAATAATTTCAGAATAGTGAATTCTATATTTTGTAAAAGAGAGTTCTTAGAAGTTATATTCATGTGGTTTGACTAGGTGAGAAAAGCATGGATACTTCCTGCTTGAGCCTTTGTAAGTCAGTTGCAAGAACTGCTCCCAGGCACAAAGGAAAAGCGTTAAGAAGTTGCTTTTAATTCTCAGGAGGTTGCTGTAAAGGCAAGCTTTGCAAGAAAATGGAAGCTTCAGTCAGAGACAGATTCATCCTTATTGGCACTCTACACAAGGCTTCCATCCAAACAATGGAACAAGCATATAGTTAAACATAAAGCAGCCTACACAAAATCCCATGGAGCATTCCAACCAAGTTGCCAAGTTACAAGTCAAGGTAACGGTTAGCATTGTTGGTAGGAATGCCTTTCCCAATCTCTCGCGGAGGATGAATCCAGTAAAGCATGTGGAGGATAACGTCAGACCAATTAACCAGGCAAAGCGCTTTGGCCTTGCGGGTGTCCAACTTGGCTTGGGTTGTAGAAGAATTGCCAAGGAAGTACCAATAACACCAATTGGAGCCACGGGTGTGAGTCCCCATATCATACTAGATAAGAATTCCCAAAAGACAATAGGAAAGAAATAGGTTGCAAATATCAATTTTTCTGGCCAAAAGAGGACATTCATCAAGGCAATCCAAGTAATGATGTGCAATATTCCAGCTCTAGCACGTACAGCATGATCATCCATGTAGGGTTCGGTGGGATTCATAGGATTTATATTGCGATGACCGTAATGCCACCAGGATCCATACTTACCACGAATTATCCATCGATCTCCCGGTGACAAATAGATGGCGTTGATAGGCATATTACTACTACCACCACCCGCAACACCACTAGCAGTACTACTATTGGACCAGGGAAATTTTGGAAACATTCTGGATCGTCCACAAGGAAATATCGTGCATCCGAACAAAGGACTGTAGGATCGGAATGTTTCACTGCATCATTCGTCACAACAATCAGAGATGGAACCTTCGAACAACGAAACCAATCTCGTAACATCTGAGTTTGAGATGGATTGAAAGGCATGGCATCTAAGGAACCTGATACAACACCCATACTATCATGATATCCCCGCTCATCCTTATCGGTACTGATAAAGATTACCTTACAACGTTGGCGTTCTAAGAAAGGTAAACTCTGAAGGAGCCTTGGAGTAAACGATCGACATGACGGACAAGAGTAAGAGCCAAAGTATATTGCAATAAAATCATAATGACGCTCAGTCAAGGCTTCCATAGTTGGAATAGGAGCATAAAATCGTCGTCTTTGCATTCTATTTCTGTTGTCATCATCACTTCTCCCCCCTCCTGATTCCTCTATATCTCCCCTGGTTGTTCTAGTTATACTCTCAAGTAATGATCCTGTCGCAGTTTGATAAATTGTGTCTCCAAAGAAGGATATACGCCAATCGTCAGGACCTTTCATACTCACGTGTTATAATTATGACTTGGATGGGTGTCGAAATACATTTCCTGGAGAAAGTCCTTTAAACTATGACACTTCTAAAACTACTTAACCCTCAACGCCCTCTAGAGAATATATGCATGGTAGGTCAGTACTAACGTTAAAAAGGCAGTATGCATTCCGAAATGACTTCTTTTCGCATGGAGCTCTGATGTTGCGACGTTAACGAACTTGACTTTCGTAACTT
>CAAAJI010000225.1:61479-72596 GCA_900642245.1 Fragilaria radians
TGAATAATCGTTTGCTAATGAATCCAAGAAGAGAAAATTCCTTCATATTGCCTTTGAATCACATTCTCCTTCTAACGTACCAGCAGCTACTTGAATACTCCATAGCAGAGATAGAACGAAAAACGAACTAAAGTTCATGCTTCAAATCGTTTTGAAACTACGTAATGTCTTTTTTAAACCCTTTTTTCTCACGAAAGATAGAGAAAGAAAATTCCAATACAGTATATTTGTCATCCAAGTATTAAGGCAAGGTACATGTAGTGTATCGATGGTCTACTGTCCAGATGGGAGGCAAAAAACCGCCACGCGGTGAAACCACCTTGGGTCACGAGTTAGGACAGACACATCGCAAGGAAAATGATGATCATTGACCAAAAAGCAGCAAATCTTGGACCAATGGGGTCCTAGATGAGATTAATTTGGCACTAAAGTAAAGGGAAAGTGGATCCTACCTACATGGTCAAGGCCATTATTTATTGGCAAGTATATCACTATTCTGCATTGACCTTTCTTTGTTGAGTCTGTACGCTCAATACAGCGTAGAAGAAAAAATAATTTCAGAATAGTGAATTCTATATTTTGTAAAAGAGAGTTCTTAGAAGTTATATTCATGTGGTTTGACTAGGTGAGAAAAGCATGGATACTTCCTGCTTGAGCCTTTGTAAGTCAGTTGCAAGAACTGCTCCCAGGCACAAAGGAAAAGCGTTAAGAAGTTGCTTTTAATTCTCAGGAGGTTGCTGTAAAGGCAAGCTTTGCAAGAAAATGGAAGCTTCAGTCAGAGACAGATTCATCCTTATTGGCACTCTACACAAGGCTTCCATCCAAACAATGGAACAAGCATATAGTTAAACATAAAGCAGCCTACACAAAATCCCATGGAGCATTCCAACCAAGTTGCCAAGTTACAAGTCAAGGTAACGGTTAGCATTGTTGGTAGGAATGCCTTTCCCAATCTCTCGCGGAGGATGAATCCAGTAAAGCATGTGGAGGATAACGTCAGACCAATTAACCAGGCAAAGCGCTTTGGCCTTGCGGGTGTCCAACTTGGCTTGGGTTGTAGAAGAATTGCCAAGGAAGTACCAATAACACCAATTGGAGCCACGGGTGTGAGTCCCCATATCATACTAGATAAGAATTCCCAAAAGACAATAGGAAAGAAATAGGTTGCAAATATCAATTTTTCTGGCCAAAAGAGGACATTCATCAAGGCAATCCAAGTAATGATGTGCAATATTCCAGCTCTAGCACGTACAGCATGATCATCCATGTAGGGTTCGGTGGGATTCATAGGATTTATATTGCGATGACCGTAATGCCACCAGGATCCATACTTACCACGAATTATCCATCGATCTCCCGGTGACAAATAGATGGCGTTGATAGGCATATTACTACTACCACCACCCGCAACACCACTAGCAGTACTACTATTGGACCAGGGAAATTTTGGAAACATTCTGGATCGTCCACAAGGAAATATCGTGCATCCGAACAAAGGACTGTAGGATCGGAATGTTTCACTGCATCATTCGTCACAACAATCAGAGATGGAACCTTCGAACAACGAAACCAATCTCGTAACATCTGAGTTTGAGATGGATTGAAAGGCATGGCATCTAAGGAACCTGATACAACACCCATACTATCATGATATCCCCGCTCATCCTTATCGGTACTGATAAAGATTACCTTACAACGTTGGCGTTCTAAGAAAGGTAAACTCTGAAGGAGCCTTGGAGTAAACGATCGACATGACGGACAAGAGTAAGAGCCAAAGTATATTGCAATAAAATCATAATGACGCTCAGTCAAGGCTTCCATAGTTGGAATAGGAGCATAAAATCGTCGTCTTTGCATTCTATTTCTGTTGTCATCATCACTTCTCCCCCCTCCTGATTCCTCTATATCTCCCCTGGTTGTTCTAGTTATACTCTCAAGTAATGATCCTGTCGCAGTTTGATAAATTGTGTCTCCAAAGAAGGATATACGCCAATCGTCAGGACCTTTCATACTCACGTGTTATAATTATGACTTGGATGGGTGTCGAAATACATTTCCTGGAGAAAGTCCTTTAAACTATGACACTTCTAAAACTACTTAACCCTCAACGCCCTCTAGAGAATATATGCATGGTAGGTCAGTACTAACGTTAAAAAGGCAGTATGCATTCCGAAATGACTTCTTTTCGCATGGAGCTCTGATGTTGCGACGTTAACGAACTTGACTTTCGTAACTTGGGAGAGTATTTACGTTCCTCAATAAATGGCTTCATCAACAGAATTTGTACAATGAAAGAAGAACAAACCAATCAGGATACTTATTCGTTGAATATTTGAACTACATTTTTAGATACAACCATAACAATGGGTGAAGATTACTCAAATATAGAATAATAACAGGAAACTTGTGAGGCTAGTGAAAGAATCTGAAATATCCCTCAATTTCTCAGTAATATCCACGATTTCGTGAGAATGACATGCATTGTTTCTTTTCCGAAGAAAAATGAAGACAGTCTACAGAAAAGTTTGTAAAAGGAAACTGTAGAATTTCTATATAAAGTATTAAATATGAATATATTTTCAATTCTTTGTGATTGTAATCCCCATGCATCAATAGTCCCTTCCTTGTGCATCAAATTTGTAAAATCTCATGCTCACCCAAATTATCGAGAATTTTTCACTAACATAGACTATGCTATCTTATACTTGAATCTCACTTTAATTTATGGATAATTAGGATAATTAATACGCTTACAGAGGCTTGTCTGCTGATTGTTTGGTGATGTGTATCAAAATGTAATTTCCAGCTCGTGACTTCTTGTTAAGTATCATAGGTGACATGTCTAATAATTGGAGTATTACGTTGAGAAATCATTTTGTAAAAAAATTGTTTAAAACTGACATTCACAATTTGAGTTTTCTAGACATTTTATCCAATAAGGTTACAGTATTCATGCAATGGAAAGGATTTATCTCAAAAGTAAATTTGTAGCAAGTATGCCTCCAGTAAATCTGGTATTGATAGGCCTCAACAAAGAATTCCAATACTTCATTTTGTCAAATCAAGTTGTATAATCGTCGTCGTCATAATAATCGTTAGACGTGTAAAGAGACTCATCATTATCATCCACATCATCATCCAAAAACAATGGTGGAGTCACATTTTTTCCTTTTTGGTAGGCGTTTTGGAGCTTCTTTCTGTGCTCACCTATCAGAGCAGTTCCAAACTTAAATGATTTGCGTATGAATTTCGAGGCACGATGATTGAACAGACTTGGGCGCTTTTTCGAACGTTTACCAGAATATCGTTCCAACAAGCATCGTGGAATGGATTGTGGACCTGAGGGATCAATACGCCCGTGATTAACCCTGGGCTCCGGATTTGTTCTACCTCGCAGTGGTATATGAATCCTAGCTAGCAATGGATTTCCAGATTCCATTGAATCTTCATCAGATTCGGCATGAGTCCCTCCTTCATCATCTTCGTCCTCTGAAGGCTGTGCAGGGCCTGTCAGCGAGTCTACAATAGACTGCAGCGCTTTGATTCGATCTCGAAGCGCTTGGTCTGTTTCTAAACCTTCCTGTACGGTCGAACGAAAGGTTTCTTGCAGACGTTGAAAACCTTCTTCAAGGAAACGAATTTGCGTTTTTGCTTCGCCAACTTGCTTAGCAAGGAGTTTATTTACAACGTGCAGCTCATGTAACTTCCAAGTTGATGCTTTCCCACAATGAGCGACTCTATCCCGCTCCTTGACTAATTGAAGACATTCCTGAGTCAAGCGGTTCATTTTTAGGGATGAAGACTTATTTGTCAAGGAATCCATAAACTGTCGTAGATGGTTGAGTTTCATTTGTAGTTCTACGCACTTATTGGCCATATTCTGCAGATCCCGTTGCACTTCACGTTCTCCTCGAGTATACCGAACGCCTCCTCGATAACATGATTTTCCTTCCGCGGAACCTGTCTGTTCCTGAGATTTAACAGCCATCCATGGCAGCGACAAGCCGAAAAAAGTTTCCGAATTAGAAGAAGATTTTGATTCGTCTATTCCACCCGAATTTCCCCCCATACTTAGGGGGTCAGAATTCAATTCAACTCTTCCTTGCTTCATTTGAGCCTTACGCCAACGATTTTCGCCGGACCAAGTACCACCAATTCCGTCGTCTAAGAATGCCAGTTCATCAACCTCATCTTCAGCTGCAACCTGTTCTTCGTCAATCAATAATCCAGTTTTCTGCAGGTAATCAAAGTACTCTGTTTCATGCTTTTCAACGTCGATTTCTTTACTGTAAATGAAACCGTTTTCTATCATCATTGAATCAAGGTCCACAAGTCCTGTCAAGTCAGGACTGCCTTGAAAACAGTTTGTAATATCCGCAATGTCAAGTGGCCGTTCTAATTCAATATCCTTACGTAATTTCCAACATAAAGTTCGAAGGTACCTTAAAATTATGATCGCATCCTTAGCTCTGTTTTCCGCAATTTGACGGTAATGGTCTAATTCAGTCAATTGCAATGTAAGTTTTCGATTATCAGTAGATACACTTGCAAGTTCTTCTTCCTTCTTTCGATTTTCGGCAACGAGAAGGTCATTTTGACGTCTGAGAACTACGGATTCGCTTTGAATGTCACTCAAAATACTTTGTGCTGTGTCGCGCTCAGCCATAATCTCCCTTAGCGTTTCCGACGGCACTCTTTTGGCGAGCTCAATTGTAAGTGATCTCCATTTGCGTTGGTCAGGATTCAGAAAGTCTTCACTCTGGAGTATTAAGGCTTTTCGAGTTGGATTAATCTTAGATTCCTCCTCATTCAAGACTGCTAATACAGAATCCCATACTTCTGAGGAAAACATACTTTGTATCGCGGAATCATTTTCATTGGCTTTTCTTAATTCACCTGACAATTGTTTGAGAAAACCAGAAAGCTCACTTAGTCGAATCTCATTACGAAGTAACCAAACACGATAGTTCTCAATACTGGCATCCATATTAACACGAGGTTTATTGATAACTCGCCTCACACGTTGTCCAAGACGAATGGAATTTATCGTTTCTGAAATGAGATATGAACTTGGAGACGCTGTGATGAACATTGTTGTGACACAATTCCCTCCTAATGCGTCCTTCAATATGCTGGTTAACTTTGACTCGCGATAAGGGGCATGGTGATTTCCCTCTGTCAAAGACTTGATTACATTTCCGAGAGCCGAAAATGATTTATGAATTATTTTCGTTTCTTGCATTGACTGGCCCTTAGCTTTTGATGTAACCTCAAAGCCAGCCAATTCTACAAGTTGTAAATAGGATCTACGAACTCTCCCTGACCTTATATGATTTTGTTCAATATTCATTGTGAGGATAGAATGAGATCGACTTGGATCCATTGTAAGTTTATTACCGATCAATTTTCGGCATGCAGCACCCCTTCGAATCAGATGAATGATATCTTCCTCCTCAAAACAAAACGCTTCAACTGCATTTTCGATTTTTATTCCGTTGCTTGAGTCACGGATTATCAATGTCTTGTCGAAACGAGGGTCTAATAAGTCAAAACATTTTTCAAGGTAAATGCACACATAAGTGCAAGTAATTCTGTATTCCACAAATGAAGACGAGTCTTTCATCCCTCGGAAAAGATCAGTGACAAGGCGTGGAGAAAATCCTGCATCTTGTTGATTTTGAGACTGATCGCTCTTTTCAGATTCTTCATCAGAGCTTTCATCCTCTTGATCATTGTTTAGTACTTCAGGTAATTTGCCAGCAAGGGTATGGGACTTTCCACTTCCTGTCAAACCGTATACCATCACAGCACAGTTGATGCCACCCAAAAGATTATCAACAATAGGCGCTCCGACTGTATCATAAACTTCCTCTTGAGTACTGTCGGTATCAAAGACATGATCGAAACAAAAATCGTATTCGCCGTCCAACGGAGAATCGACCGTAAACTCTTTGCCACCTTCGTGAACCTCAATACAGCTTCGACTACGACGATTCCGTTCAAGTTTGGTCATCGGGCGCAAACGCAAACAAACACATACAGGAGACGGCCCTATTTTGATTTGGTTTTCATCCCAATCATCAGTGTTCTCTTCGACAGCTGCAATGGGATTCACACTCAAGAGGGAATTTTTTACTTCATTACGACAGTTATCACTCTCTTCCAATACTTCGCTTCCTAGTTTGACGGATTTCAGGTCTTGATTATTGCAATAAATCCAATTTGATAAGACTTTGCAAAGTGAATCAGAAGGCCAATAATGACATTATACTCTAACGTACCTTTGAGCTCCTCCCGAACTGCCACAAGTTCTTTCTCGGTTGCGGTTTTTTCCTGTTTCAGAATCTCGTTGGCTTTTGTTAGTTCTGCAAGTTGAACCTTAAGATTGTTGATTTCTTCGTTATCGTTATAACTTGCACGCCGGCTAGGAATATCTGATTTCAAATATCTTGAGGTCTCGGCGGCTCCAGGCCTTAAGGGAGATAGCTCCCTCGGCTTGTGTACACCAGCACCTCGATCGGCGGAATTTCGTTCCAAGTGGGATTCCAGAGCACTCCTTTTCGGCGTTAAGCTAGAGGAATTATGAGACGAATCTTCCATACCGATGGCTAGTCGCTGTAATTCCTCTTGTGCCTTGCGCAAGTCAGTTTGAATCTGAGTCGCAAGATGTCCATCGTATTTCATAGTTTCAATTTCATTCGTCACAGCCTCCAATTGTCTCTGCATTTCCATCGAGCTCAGCGAAGCGTTGAAGCCAGAATTTTTCAAATCTTTATTAGCAAGAGTAAGCTTCTCTGCTATTTTCTCTACTGCGATATCGAGAAGGGATGATATCTTACTTAACTCATTTCCATTATCTCCACCTTTTTGAGGTAGGCCCAAGTACTTTGCAGGAATTTCTTTAAGAACCTGAAGAACTTTTTCCAGCTCTCCGAAACTGTCACTACTTGCCATTGAGATATTCCGAGAATCGTCATCCATGATCTCGATTGATGTCAAACCGTTTTGGATTGCAGTAATTTTTTTGTTCTGATGATCACTTTCTTTACGTTGTGATGCTTGCTTTGAACTGTGTGAGGAAGCCCATCTTGAATCATCAGGATTATTCCCAAAGGATTCGTCAATATCTTCGGTTCTATGGCCTGCAACATATGCCCCAAATCGTATTGCGGATAACGCTTCCACAGGATTTTGAGAATATGATTTTGCAGTTACAATCACACTGATTCCTGCTCCCCTTACGAGGGTATTCTGAAGTAATTTCGTAAGATTTGAATCTAGGTTGGGATGGCTCGGATGAGGTTGGTTCAAAGCCAAGCATCGCAAACTTTTTCTCAACGCTCCAAGGGATTTTTTAACCGACCTGCACTCCCTGACGACCTTCATTGAGGCATCTACAGGTGGCTTCCTTACCAAGGCTGAGTTTGCCAAATCAACAAAGAAAAAATTGGAAGTGGTACGCTGACCAAGCGATTTGCTATATCTCTCGAACGTGAAAATAAGAACTGAATGTGATGCATTGTCTTTGCCAAGATTCACAGGTAAGAAGAATGTTTGCATCTCAAAATCTAGCGTTTTATTGTTCACTTGAATTGTGGGCTTACCTCTAGCGGACGCTTTTCGAAAATGCCTCTCTCGAGTGTGTAAAGCAACTTCGATAGCAGCAGATACCTCTGATTCATTTCGACATTCTATATCAATGGCATCTTCAACATAGACTCCACGTTCCGGTGTGCTTACGACAGAAAGGGAAAAATCATCATCATCCACATAGTCAACGATATCTAAATCCAGGAGATCAAGGACACGATTGTCATAAATTTCCACAAACGAAAAGCTAAGTTTTGGTTGATCAATATTGGCAGTTGAATTTCTCCGTCGTCGTCGACGAAAAATATCAAAAATGTCCTTTATCATTCGCGGGACAATTCCAGAGGATTCGACGATTCTATGCAGAGGAGGTCGAACATTTCCACCGACCTCTGTCATTTTGCTGTGCTCAGAGGCACGTCCCAAGCCATTTCCATTTTGAGAATAATGTTTCACACCCTTTCGAGCTAGAATTTGTTCTGGAGGAGACAATATGGACGATTTTCGTTTACTGTTCCATACTTGAGGTTCACGACTAACTCCGGCACTTCCCAATGAACTATACTCATCAGCCTCGATGGTTTCATCGTCTAAATAACGATTCGAATAATTTCCGACATTGCTCTTTAGTACCCCAGGTCCAAATAAAGTGTGCGTTTTTCCACTTCCAGTTTCTCCGTAGGCAAAAACACAACAATTTCTGCCTGTTGAAAAGTCGGTAACAAGCTGCGCCACCGTTGTCTTATAAATCGTACTCTGGCTAGATTCCCCATCAAACACCTTAAAGTTACGAAAAAGAGGGATGAGTGATGAAAGGAAAAGTTAATAAAGAATGAATGAATCATATTTTGAATGTAGAATTACTATGAGAACACATCAACCAAAATTCATGACGAAAGTCATGGTAAAGGGGCAATTGTGCAAGAAGACTTTACCTGGTCAACCGCAAAGGAATGAATTGCGCCATCGCTGTTTCTCACTGAAACTCGTCTCCGGTCATGGTCTACGGATATACAATTATCTCCTCCTGGCTTAAGCCGAACAGCAACTTTCACATTGCCGGATCTCGACATGGACGAACAAAGTTTTCAAAAATACTTTCATTCATCCACCTACAACAGGTTACGACGTAATCAAGGAAAAAAGACTTTTTGTTGCATATGCCTGGAAAAAGGGATAATGTTTTCTAGCATCGAATTTACTCGCTAAAGAATACATAGCGAACTGAAGGAGGTTCCAGAATTCCAAAATGTTTATGAAGCAGCATTATGTCGATATATGTTTTTAGCCATCAATTTACATGACCCCCCGAAATACTGAGTAATCACTGTATGAGTTAGTCCCACTTCACTATTGAAATCATTAACCAAAGAAAAAAAGGATCTGCATTAGAAGTGTCTTCTATATTTGGATCTTCTTTCTTGTGTAAGTTGATAAAGGCTTCCAAATAAGGTTGTTGCTATTGAAAATTGAGGCACTGAACCTCATTGATGTTTTGTTTCAAAATTATTCATCTGCAATAATTGCTCAATATGAGATTTATACAAAGTTGGTTTCAAAACCATTTTATGAGGTATTGATGTCATTGGAGTGGAATCTTACTCTATGTCTGCTTCCTAACTTTTGAATGTGATGGTAATGTTCTATGGCAAAAAAAGGGGGGATTATATAGCCAGGAAGAAAACAAGAATAAACCAAACAGAGTAAGCCATCTTTTTTCTTCCAGATATAGAGTAGGATTTCTTTTTAGTGTGTTCTTTAGCACTGGTCTCATAAATACCCTCTAAACCTACATCTCGAAAAGCAAAATCCAAAAGGCTACTGTCAGGAAATTCCGAATCTTTTGTGTTTGGGCTTTCCTTCAAATATTTTTCAAAGGAAAAAACAGCCTGTCTATCAAAGTCCGACACATCCTTCTCTTCTCAGCAGATTTCCTAGATCAAAATCAGATTCAATATCCCATGGTTGACCATCAACCACTTGATCCATAGAAGAGGGCAACCAATCTCAAAAATACTAAAGTGCCAGAAACACTTGGAAGCTGGAATACTTGGAGCCACAAAACGCTTGCCCGTCTTGAAATGGTAATGAATGAAGGATGTTTATGCACAGCTAAGTTAAAAGATAACTTTAACCATTGCGCTCATTGTTATATTTCCGATTGATTTGTATCGAAGCAAAAAGCTTGAAGAAATTGCTCTATGTTGAGAGGATACCATGAGATATTAAGATATAGTTTATATTATTTCTAGGAATGAATCTTGTGCTTTCTTTGTAGTGTAACGAGATACATACCATTTGAAACATATTAACGTGTCAACAACATGATTTAAGGTAAATATGTTTGAAAAAAGGGGTGAAGATTCATTTCCCAGCTCAATCTATTAACAAGACATAACCCTCAGTTGAAAAGCGGCTTTGAAAGAAATCACATTGCATCGAAGGACCTGTGAGACTCTATTTATTTGAAAGAAGATACTGAGTCAAAAAAAGAGGCGAGATGTGTCCTATATACCTAAACAAATTTCTTAAATGGCGCTACCATGCCAGCCTCTTTTGCACTTTAGAGGCATATTCTCCACATGATCAAGTCCAAATCCCCCTCTCCCCCCTAATCATTCATTTTGTCTCGACAGACCAAATGAATGATTGCACGAAAAAGGCTACTGGATTTGTAATCTCCATTAACTAATGAATGACTCTGAATCCTTCACATCTTTTTCTAAATGAATTAAATCAATAAAGACTTGGATATTTATAATCCTGGATTACCTTAGATGATTGGATCTAACTCTGGGTAGTTATGGGTCAAGACAATTCCGAATTTTTATTAGATAATAACCATGTATTGCCTATCCAAAAAACTGAAATAAATTTGTGATAAACGACATTAAAGTTGCCCAACTCTGGCATTATTGAGACTTCTTTTGTGTCACATAAGTTTGGCAAAATTCTTCAAAACGATTTGGAAAAAATCGTGTAGATTCGAGTGTACTATCTCGACAAAGATATCCCAATCTTTCGACTGCTAACAGTTGTTCTTGTGCTAGAATAAGTGGGATTTTCCAATCTCGTGCAATCTGCCATGCCGTGAGGGGAGATTGGTCTGGGTATTGTAATGACAAGCGTTCCGCCAAATGATTATCATCCCATGTCGATAATTGCAGAACCTTCACACCGGAGGGGAATGTCCGAAGGGATAGGGGAAGTCTCAAGGATTCCATTAGAGATGCTGCCGCAACTAAATCATCGGGAGAAATGAGGTTCGTTCCCCGAGCACGATTGAAGAGACAGTATACATCCGTTAGGGTCATGACACCTCCGACTTTAGGGAGTTGGGGTAACAAAAAATCTGCCAATTGACGAGCAAGAAGCAAATTATAGTCTTTTTGTGAATGATTTGTTTTAGATAAAGCAGATGTCATCCCCATATTGGATAGCATATCCGTAAGTTGCTTGTCTTCTGGACTACGATCATTGCTGGTCGTTTCAAGCGTTGTAACGTATTTGGAAATAATCCGAACAAG